>CM060987.1:204869588-205063169 GCA_030765065.1 Deroplatys truncata
TTGCATAACAAGTTTTTATTCACATTCAGGTTACAAAGTGAGATATTTGTGTGTAGCAATCGCAATAAGCCCAAATTATTTATTATATGAAGTGATATTGCTGCTTATTCCAGAAAAGAATTTTAGTATATAATGCTTATGTTTTTAAGATTTGCATTATCCACATTGTAAGTTTATTTCTATTTCTTATGGTTTCCAAATTACATAAAATACACAGAGTGAAGAGAATTTTGCAGACAATCGTCAGAAAATGCAATATATTGTTATGTTTAGAGCCATTTTTTAAAACAAAAATAACAAAAGCTCTTCCAGGTAAAGAGTAGTTTGTGTGACATTATTCCATCAAAACCATTATTCAAAACCTTCAATAATGCTGAAGTTAAATATTCAACTTGGTATTTGTTGTGGTTTTAGGGTTATCCACATATTCCCAGAGCAGAGTTTCAGGGACATCTCTATCAAATTTTGGGTGGAACACAATACTTCGTCTAACACAGGTAGAACGTCGAGAAAATAAAAATTATTTATGGATAGTCTGTAAAATGCACTGTTACTTAGCTTAGTACAAGTGCAGCTTTAATCACTGATAAGAATTTTTGGTACTGCAACAGGGGAAAATAAGGCTTAGTTAAACCTTAATGGAATGAAATTTTTGTTATTTGTGGTGCATAATTTTTGTTCAATTAAAAATTGAAAACCATGTAATTGGAGCACACACAATGTATGAGTCGACACATTACTCTGACCTTCATTTACATTAAAATTATGTATAACTAGTTTCCTGGGCGATTTCTGTCATTGTCAACTGATTCTTTACTAGGCACAAAAACTGTTGTTGTTTCCGCAGCCATCATACTGGGCCTACATTTCCCAGCAGCTCTAGTACTGTTAACAATATCCTAAAACTTACTCCAAAACATAAGTTTTTGCAGAACAAAATGGATTAGGATTTGGTCTCGAATGAAACCAGTTCTTGGCTTTTTTGCATCATAGCCAGAAAAATGATTGCTTACTTTGTTAATGAATCAAAAGGAAAAAATTTAGGATAGTCAAGATACATCTACGCCAGTTATCACACTAATACAAATGCAGGATTGTTCCCTTACACACTGTGTGCATTTTTTTTTCCATTAAATTCTTGGTTAGATTACAGCTTTGAAAGAGTGAATGTTGCTATATTCTGGTTTCTTACATTCCTGGAATTAACATTTTTGGAGGTTTTGATTAGTTTCTTCATATAATTTTCCCCATGAAAATTGCACTTGCACGCACGCATCACACATATGGGTTCTCATGCGTAAAAGCTACCACTTACCTACAATACTGGCATGGAAGTTCAAATCATCATCATAAGAATTTGCCAACGGAATGAACTGTGGTCTCAATGAGGCCATTAGAATCTGGCCGGTTTCATCAATAGAGGGATTAAAAGTGCCCCCTCCTGTTTTGTGCAGCTCAACCTGAAAAAAATGTATGTATATTTATTCATTTGAAATACAAATGCCAACATTACTGCACAACGGTTAAAGTATCATAACCTCATCTTAAAAATACACCATTCGTTTTAATCACAGAATAATTTATGCATTTCGATATTTAACTTACCTTGTCCTGGACAATTGCTTTTTTAGTTCTTTTCTTTATGCTCTCGTAGCACAGTTTTAAGGACTTCTAGGTGCGGCTTGGTTGATTTGTAATTCTACAATTATAATCTGCAGCGATTTCCTTCCATACGGTCTCCTTTTCAGATACTGAAACTGCATCTGTTTTTGTTTTTTTTATTCCACTACATGCTTAAATTTACTGATTACCATATCCACGAACATATTTTTCTCACATGTGAAATTTAACGTACGCTCTCATTTCTTATGTTCTGACATTTTGGTTATCGTCCTGTGCCCTGTCGAATGCATCCAAAGCTGAAAAACAAGTGAGTGCTGTTGCCCGGGGACAGCAACTTTCAGCTGTTATGCACCTTGCCAAACGTTATCTTACAAACTGAGATCAAAGCTGAACTGAGACCTGTTGATCTTAGATTAGTTTATACAATGCAAGTCTGCTCTGATCTCAGTTCATGTTGTAACCTTAGATCAAAACTGATCTCCAGTCAGGGATATTTATACAATCCAACCTAAATCAAGTACAAATTATGGACTTTGTTTCAGAACATGGTCAGTCCAGCGTTGAAATTGGTTCAAACTGCAATAAGGCCAGCTTGTTATGATTGCTAATGTATGTTGCACCTAAAGTCAAATAAGAAGCAGTAAATGTGAGAAAGCAAGTATTCCAAACTCTCATAACAGTGTTGTATTGCTTATCTGTTATTGTTGTGGCCAGCATATTGTCATATGGACAGATTTTTTGTGTGTTTTTGCGCTAGCCTGCAATTCATGTAAGAAACATGGAAGAAAGTGTACATGTAGGAAACCATTCTTCTGGCTCTAGGAAGTGGCAGAAGAGCACAGTGATAAGACAAGTGGAGCAGATGTAAAGATGACTACTTTAAAAAAAAAATTTGTGATGGAATTTTACAATGCTTTCATTAATTAATGATATGTTGAGGCCATCATTGTGGAATGTTTCTTACAAAAAGTACAGGGAACAGATACAAGATAAAAAGGACATGCAATTATGCCAAACTGTGTGCAATTTATTGTTGGGGTGATATTGAGTATTTGATTTATAGTATATAAAGATGAACCATCGATTGTGAAGCGGACAGCATCTCTGAAACTCTTTCACTTATAAGAATAAACTTGTTTACACATAGCACATGATGCTTCCTTAGTAAAATCCACTACAGTGGATTAAAGTATTTTATATACAAGTAGGATTATTTTTAATTCATTTTGAAATTTTTTAATAGGTGAGTAATACTTTTCACATGCTGTTAATGGCTTTACTTCTATACCCACTGAACATTTAAATACAGATAAAAAATTTATGTCTGAAATGTTAGTAGTTTTAGATATACTCTTAACTCTGAAAAAAATTACACAAAAAGGTTCTTAAGTTTTTAACACGATGCTGGCAACTTGACCTTATCTTACCCAGTCAGTGCATTCCTACTCCATCTGAGTTTTGGCTCTTGGATTTTTCTCCGAGTCTGCTGGAAAGTCCCTAAGCTCTTTTTCACAGCCATCAATATGTTTTATTTTTTAATTTAATTAAATATTAATTTAATTAACATTAATCAATATGTTGTTGAATGTATTTAGTGTTATTCCCAACAGACATCTCAAACTGTTATAATATCTGATATTTGGCTAGATCACTCTCATTCAAACATACTACTGCATCTAATATACCCAAATTCACTGTTTGACAAATCCCAAACTAGATACATATAGAGTTGAACCAAAGATTCAATTAGTGTTACAGAAGTAAGGACTATCCCACCCTTTAAATGACATTGCAAGTACACCTTCCGTAAAAATGTATGGATATAAGGAGGTAAAATGTATATAAAAGTCAGTGTCTTACGAAGAATATAAAGACACTAATTATAAAAGTATTAATTTTGTTCTATTTATTTAAGTCCTGCTGGCCTGAAAGTTAATATTACGAGGACTTTGTTGATATATAATGTAATTATTATTATAAGGTTGTATAATTGTTTGCTTTAAATAAAGAAGTGAACAATTATGCCACATAACAAAGAAATAATCTTTACTTAGCAAATATATCATTTTAATGTTCTTTACATTCTCCAATTGTGAAAAAATATGAAGATATTCTAAATGTAAATAACTCAAATGTTCTTATATATTTTAAAAAATTTTAGCTCAGTTGTCCCATTACATTAATTAAATGTAATATTTACATTAATTGTACCAGAAAATCTAGAAAGTAGAATATTTACAAAACTCACTGTTTTGAAATAAAATATAAAAGTATTTCTTTCTTTAACATACATAACACTAGCCCTATAAAACCTGTTTAGTATGAAACTAGAATGTAGTTGGTTAGATAGGTTACTGACACCTTCGAGCATGTATACGGATGGAGCACAAATGCCCCAACCTCTCTCATGCTAAGACAAGCACTTACAGGAATGTGCGTGGAAAATGTTAAAGTAAAGATGAATTTTCATATTGACACACATATTGTACACGTTTAAAAGTTCCTTCTGATACCTTAATAATATGAATGAATGAATATTTAATTATTTGCACTAAGCATCAGTACAGAAGAATACAAGTAAGTATTCAGCCCAGGCTGTTAACCTGCCATACTCATGTCAAAAATGTCCTTATTTAAAAACATTCTGATTTACTTCTCTTTCTATTGACCATTTCCATTTCTTTTAGACTTTATTTAGGTACTCCCCTACCTTCTTGTTATCTTTAGAAAAGAGTTTCATTAATGCTACCTTTCTGTGTAATTTAAGCCATTTCCCATCTGTTCCTTCAACATTAAAATATCTGATGTGATACATTCACATGACTTTCTCCACCCTATTCCTTTATTAGTGGGATACAAACTCCTATTGTTAAAGCTTATTTTTCTATCTACTACATTTTAATGGAAATAGCTACATGACACATTTCGTTATAGATACGGAGAACAGCGATAGTCGAATGTTTTAGAACTGGATGCTATATACTGGCCTTAAAATTCCATACTGTTTCCATGACATTGTGAGAAACAACTGAAAATTGATGAGACTTTAAATGAAAGACAAGTGTTGAACTATTCAAATAATGGTTATCTCAGAAACAGTTTATGCCACAAAAAAAAAAACCTGTGTAAATTGTGTGTTTTAAGGAGATCTACATTTTTTGTATGGTACATTTTTGTCTCTTGCTTAACATTCACAAGTTTATATAAAATTCCTTCCGAATTAAGAGGACTCCAAAGGCTATTTCCAGAAAATTCAAGATATACATTTTACTTATAATCTAAATATATTTAATATATGGTATTTTAATAAAAATCGTTAAGAGCCACTTTTTAGAAAATCAAAATGTTAACAAAATGTTCCATGTAACAGGTAGCTATAGGAGGGGAAAATCTTCGTGTTGCATTCTTGGAAGATACTGAACTCAAATACCAAGTTTGGTATTTATCCGAATTTTTGTTTCTGAATTATGCTGTTCACAGACACACACACATGGACATGTTTTCAAAAATGCTTTTTCTTTTTAAGGCAGCCTCAAAACATGTATTTCTGATGAAATCTCGGTATCAAATTTTTGGGTGGAATGCAATACCTATGTACTGCATACATGGTAGAGAAAGTAATTATGTGCTCCTTATCTTCTTTTTCTCCATATAATGGGCACTGGTTTTGTGGAAAACCTTTGTTTCACCCCTTTTAGCCTCCACATACCCACACAATACTTTCTCTTTGTCCTTTATTTAGTTTATCACTGTATGCATCTCTTTCCCGTGTACTTCTTAATGTAATATACAATTCTAATAATCTTTTAACAGCTATGTCACTAAACAATGTCTGAATTTCTAAATCTTCAAGTCTCCTCCCTACTCTTTTCCAAAAACAAATTTACGTTATTTTCCCTCCAAATTCTCCCACCCAGTGTTCTCCAAGTTAGTTTGCAAACTGTGGCTCCAACCATTTTCTGTAAAAATTCTTTCTTGATATTATAAGAATTGTCTTAACACGTTTCGATCCAGATTTAATATTCTAAATCAATATTTAAGAGCTCTCCATAATCATACCTTTCCTTTTCACTCGTCCCATTTCAATTTGTGCAAATTCCTTTACTGTTGCTCTTGGCAGACCTAACACTTCCCTACAAAACATCCTGTACACAGCATCCACAGTTTCCCATCCACCATCTAGTCTCCATAATTCAATGTCATATTGTCCTGTTAAGTAGTTGCACAACATTTTCATGTCATATTTAAACATTAATGCTACAAAATTGGGTTATAATCACAGATTTCTCCATGTTTTCCTGTATTTAACCTTGCATTTGTTAGTAGCATCAGCCGCGTGGCTGTGACATCACAAGCAGTAATTTAAACGGTGTTGCAGCCTTGTTTCCATTGCCTCTAGTCACTCAACGTTACAGACAGACCACTCCTTCGTTACGAGTGTCGATAGAGGGAGCTGAATTACATCGGCCGCCTTTTGGTGATGTCCATGCATCTGCATATGTTTCAAAACACTGACAATGTGCTATGATGTAAAAATCTGATGTGATATATTCACATGACTTTCTCTACCCTCTATCTTTTATTAGTGTATACAAATTATTCTTACTGAAACTTATTTTATCCAAATAATCCTTTAGATATAGCTATATTACACACTTAATTATGGATACCAAGGGAACACCAATAGTCAAATGTTTAAGAACTGGGCGCTATATGCTGGGCTTAAAATTCATACTGTCTCCATGACATCGCGAGAAACAACTGAATGTTGAAAGGACTTTAAGAGAATGACCAATGAACAATTCAAACCTTTAATAATGGATATCTCAGAAACAGCTTATACCACAAAAAACTTATTTTAAATAAATTGTATGTTTTAAAGAGATTACATTTTTTTGCCTTGCATGTTTTCGTCTGTCACTTAATGTTCACCAGTTATACAAGATTATACAAAATTCCTTCCGAATGAGTGGACTTCACAGGCTATTTCCAGAAAATTCAAGGTGTGCCTTTTTTGGATTCAGGGGGCCTCAAAACATGTATTTGCAGTGAAATATTGACATTGAAATTTTGGGTGCAATAAAATATTTCCCTACTTACTGTATGTAGCAGAGAAAGTAATACATTTTATCGACATGTCACAAGCTATTTACTTATAGTTTCCTGCATTTTCATTCTCTTTCTACACTGCCCTTTGTGAAAATTGCCACCCCAAGAAGGAAACGCAAGAATTCAATGAATTTAATACCACAGGTTAGGTATATGACAAGTAACAAATGATAAACTTTTCAAATCTATACATGATCTTTGAGTCCTAATATTCAGTATTTGGTGTGGCCTCCATGCGCTGCAATCAGAGCTGCTATACGCCATGGCGTTGAATCAAAAAGGTTCTGAATAAGTTCCTGAGGGATTTCCCTCAAGTCATGACACTGGTTACTGGAGGACCGTGACGCACCATATGCCAGACATGTTTGATGGGCAACATGTCCAGCGAATGTGCAGGCCAGGGAAGCAATGGAACCCGTCGCTCTTTGAAGAAGGCTTGTACATTCCCTGCAATATGTGGCCTGTGGAGATGCCTGAAGCAAGGGGAGTGCTTCAGGCTCAACAACCACCAGTTGCTTTTCAAAGTGCCCTCAATTCGTAGGAGGCGAGATTGGTTGTTGTAACCAATGGCGACCTGGTGTTTGTCCACTATGCTGCTCAACAATGCAGCCCTCCAAGTTGCACTCACCATGGTACCGTTGGACACATATGCGGCCATCTTTGTAGGACACGTTGAAGCGGGACTTGTCCGAAAAGTCTACATTTTGCCATTCAGCACCCCAGTGACGGTGTTCACATGGCCATTGCAGTCGGAGGAGCTTGGAAGCCAACGTAATGGCAGGCATGCAACCAGTCCAACCTGCAGCAGACAGTGACGAGTCGTTGATACAGACAAGTTCACACCTGTTGCAGTACTTCAGCATTGAGCCAACACTGTGGATGAAGCTGTATGGTCTGTTATGGCCATGCAGACAAAATGACAGTTATCCCGTGCTGTGGTCCAGTACCCGCTCTTTGCTGCATACGACCTTCATCTATCCACTGCTTCCACACATGCATCATTGTTATAGAAGCATGCCCTGTATGAGCCAAAATGTCATGGTATGACAACCCGCTTCCCGGAGACCGATCATTCTGCCCCATTTGAACTCACTCACATGCTGATATGGCTCCCTTTGACGACGAGGCATACTGGCACTCACTTTATTGTTTCCACCTTGTTTGACAGCTCTGCACTGACTACACTGGACGCAACACTGACCTTGTTGGACTGACACAAAAGTGCTCTACTTGGCCTACTGTACCCATCTCTCTGCAAACCTAATCACTTATTGCTTGCACACTCTTCTACACTTCCACCAAGTTTGGACTTATTTGGGAAATTCTTTCTTGGTGTTGCAGTTTTCACAAATGGCAGTGTTGTAGCTCTAAAATATCATTTCCTTTTGCATGCTGTAATACTAGAAAATCTGCTATTAGAGCTTCCTTGACATAGCTCTGTATCTCAGACCTTCAAGTAAGGAGATTTGCTTTCATTCATTTAGTATGACGTAATATTGCTAAGAAGAACCAAGGAAGTCTGATATTGTTTGGCAGCAACTCGTGCACTTCTGGTTTCACAGAATGCAAATACAGCAGTCAAAGGCATATATGTAGTAGGTCAAGGTGAGAAGTTCTTGGCCTTGTAGTAAAGACTACATTTTCTAGGGCAAAATGCACTTATTTTTCTATAAGTACCCTTTTAAGTCTATGCACTTTGTCCAACGTTTTTCAGTGAGTAGATTCCATCGCTGAAGTATGATGCTGGAAGGTCCGCAAAATACCCATCTAAGGCTGCCATAAGGTCTTCATCAGATGCAAAATGTTTTCCAGCGACAAATTTCTTTAGATGTGGGAATAAGTGGAAGTCAGAGGGTACCAAAATCTGGTGAATATGGTGGAAGTTCCAACAATTTCGTACTTCAAGTCTCTCAGTTTTCCCATTGCCAAAGCACTTTTGTGAGCAGATGCATTGCCCTGATGAAGGATAATTCTTTTCTTTTGAAATCCAGACCTCTTCTCACATCTTTTTTCATCCAGTTGGCCCAGGAGATTTACTAGTATTTGCCAGTTATTGTTTTTCCCTGTTGAAGGTAATCAATGAGAAAAATCCCTTTTGCATTCCAGAAAACGCTTGCCATGACCTTTCTGGCAGTTGAAATCTACTTCCCAATCTCTGGTGCAGCGCCATCAGCTTCCACCTTGACTGCTGTTTCATTTCTGGCATGTAGTGGTGGATTCATATCTCATCCACAGTAACAAGTCGGTGCACAAAATCAGTTACATTCTTTTTAAAATGGTCCAAACTTTGCTGCGAAGGTTGTTTTCAAATTTGCTTTTGGTCAGCATTCAGCAAATGCAGCACCCACCTGGCACAAAGTTGTTAAGTAAAGCCTTTAAAAGTAGTTTTAAACATGTTGTTGGTTTCATCCGCACCTTTCTATGATAGCACCAGAGACGCAGACAGGAAAAACACCGCGCAGCCAGTTCATAGTCTTTTGGCTCTCCCTGTAGTTTGTTAATTGCCTGGCAGAACTTGAGATTTCACGTGGGATATAGCAATGCTTCTGATAGCCAAAATTACCCAAGGATGCAGACGTATCTGCAAAACATGTTCTTCAATAAATAAAATTAATGAAACATATACATGACTTGAATGAATGGATTTATTGTACAATTAGTTCTACATGTTTACAATACATACAACGTATATTCGTTTATACCCCTACATCTATTGTACAATTTGTCTGGTGCTTATTTCTTATTGGGCCACTCAGATTGCTTGGCTCCCTGGCCTTTTCGCTCACTGAGCGGCCCTTGCTTCTCTTACTTTTCTGTACCATTTTCTTCCCTTTACCTTCCTTATTATTCTCTCAAGTCCTTGGTTTTGTTTCTTAGAGCCTTTTATTGAGTCAGTCATCTTTAAGATTTTTATCCCAATTCCCCATTTTTCACACTTTCTTGAATTTCATTGCTTTTGTAACCCTATCAACGATACGGTGCCTACCATAAAAGCATCTGTGTATAATGAACCTGAACCTGGAATCTGCTTATCTCCTATTACTGGATAATGCTAATTTCTTATTTTTACTCCTTCTAATATATCATCTATGAATAGGTTACTAATATGAACTTAGTTTACATCCCTGTCTTGCTCCTATTTGTTTTTTGCATATCAATTTACTTCCTTTCCCTATTTGTTCTTTGTTTTGTCCTGATATGTAAATTTCACCTTGCTTTTATGAGTCTAGTACGTGTGGATACCGGGTTGACACTTTCCTCCCCTTGTAGCATTACCTCCCTTCTCTCAAATCTATTATTTTATACCCTCCCCCACTTCTTGCAATTTCTTCTGCTTCAATGACCATTCTCACTCTTATTACTTCCCCACTTCTCAGTCGTGTCACTCCCTCCTCCGCATACGTATTTCCTGCTGCACTGTTGATCATCTGTTCTCTCGGCTTCTCCCCGCTTCTTCCTCTTTGCATCTCTTCCCGCCCCGCCGCTGCTACCAATGTTAGCTCCTCTTCCCCCTCCATGGCTGTTGGATCTTCCTCGCTATTTTCTTCTGTTCTCCTTTCATGGTTGTTTCTCGCATCTGTCGATTTTGTGACTTGATCAGCAGTTTTCTGCCTCTTTCTCCAAATTACCGACTTAGCTATTCTCTCGGTTCTTTGACTCGTATGTGTCCTGGGTCATTGTTTCTGCTGACGTTCACACATTTTTTCTCGTTCGTTCCTCCGTATACTCATACTCCATTCTTCTCCTTCCACAAATAATTTTAAACCTTTCATAAATGCCTTTTTCCCAGCTGTTCTTGCTTCTCTCATCCTGGCAATTAGTTCTTTTTTCAGAATTTGTTCCTCTCTCATATAGTCCTGCTCTATAAAAACTTTTGAGCCTCTTAACCTCCTGTTCCTTAAAATTTTGTTCTTTTTTTCCATTGTTGTTATTATTCTTATACAAATGTATCTAGATTTTCATCCTCTATCTCCCAAACAGATGTTTTTATACCTAGTCCTTTTTCCATGATCGCGTATACTACTTCTAGGTTTCCATATTCTTCTGTCACTCCAAAAATTACGCAATTCTTTCTTCTCTGTCCTGCTTCAAATCTTTTCCCTGTATCTTCAATGTTTTTCTTGTAATCCATTATCTGCTGTACCATCTCTTCTCTCTGCTTCTTCTTAACCTCCTCGAGTCAACTTGAATTTTCCTCGGATTCCATTAGTTGGTTCATTTCTGCCCTTCCTGTTTTCAGCTCTCGCTCCGCACGACCTTCTCCTACCGCTGTCAGCACCAGACTCCTACATGACTTAAAAAAGTCATTGTTGCAGTTCCATGTTCCAGTTTCCATGTTTATACTAATTTCAACAAATTTGAGGTTTACATTGTCTGTCGTTCTCCTGAGAGCTAACTTGAGTGTTTTCAAGTTTGACACCCGGATAAATTACATTATAACAATTTAATAAACTTGATTTTTGCTTGGACTTTTCTCTTTTATGGACTTGCTGATGCTGTTTCAAATGCGATGGTGCCATAAAACTCTTTTCACAAGTTTCACATTGATAATGGTGCCTTTTGTGCTCATGAATTAACTTATGATATTTTAATGCTGATAAATGAACAAAAGTCTTTTCACAAATTTCACATTTTTGTCGTTTGTTGCCTTCATGATGAATTAATGCATGATATCTTAAACTAGATAAATAAATGAAATTCTTTTCACAAGTTTCACATTGGTATTGTCTTTTGCCCTCATGACTTAACTTGTGACGTCTTAAGCCTGATATATGAGTAAAGGTCTTTTCACAAACTTCACATTTGTGAGGTTTTATGCCCTTATGAATCAATTTGTGCACATTCAAGTTATATGAGCTAACAAAGCTCTTCTCACATATGTCACATTTGTGCAACTTTTCACCAATATGGGTTCTGCTGTGCGATTTCAGAGCTGATGAATGTTTGAAGCTTTTCTCACAAATTTCACACTTGCTTTTGTTGCCAAGAACAGAACTGCTGTTTTTAACATCTAATGCAGCAGTATCTTTTGTTTTCCTGACTTCTGTATGTGGCTGTGTCTGGTTGTTTTCATACATGCTGATTCCTTCACAAACAAGATCAGTGTTTCCCACCTTTGTGTCGCTATTTGTACCTCCAGTTGCACTTGTGATGATACACGAGGGACTAGCATTATTTCCGTACATCAGCTCTCCATACAACCTGAAATATTACAACATATATTATCAGTCACATTACACAACTGGTGATTAAAATTTCAAGAGCAGGGGTGAGAGTAACAATGGCCTGTAAGAAGATAATGAGAGTATTTTCTCACAACCCACATTTCTTAAGGCTCTGTATCAGAATGTCTACTGCAGAGTTCCAGTATTCTCTGAGGAACTGTCTCTGATGACCAGCTTAACTGGTCTTAAGCCCGAATGTATAATATATTTGATCTCACATCAAACCAAACATAACTTTGTTCAAGCTGAACATAAGAATTCTCATTACTAAAACTGTAATCTAAGATAATTTCTTCCTGAAGTCAGTTCACTTTTGACTGCAAAAATGTCTAAGATTGGGAAGACTAAAAGTCCTATTCCACCAATTAAAACCTGCTAAATTCATAATCCATTATCTCAAAAGCTATTTAAGATATCAGACTTAAATGTTTACAGGATGTCTTTTAAATTCACTGATATACTTTTGTACAGTAAGTTTGTTTATTAATGAAGATAGATTGTTATTTAATTATACCATATTTACATTAAAATTTATCAGCAATTACTTTTTAAAAACATAAAGTAGATTCACAACAGCACTTGGAGGTTGCTTTGATCACTCTAACATTTAATTTAGTTATCTTTAGTGAGAAAATGGGTCATTTATACGAGAAAATGTGATTCACAGAAAAAGCTGCTTAAAGCAAAAATGGAGAAAACAAACTCAAAATGTTTGCAAAGAAAGAAATCACAAGGCTTGAGTACACAGAAGCTGTCATATTTAACAGTACTACCAATTTATAGAGCAAATCTTCCCTTAAAATTGGGCTGAAGTTCATCCTCTCTACTCCAAATTATGGAGTTATGATCTTTTTCTGTGAAATATTTCAGAATTCACTGAATAAAGTTGCAGAAGCAGTACAGTTTTTAAAACTATATTTAAAATATAAGTACTGTGTCTATAGTGATAAAATATATATCAAATTAAAGAGAAAATTCCAATTAATAATTGCACAAATAACATAATAAATATCAATACTGGTCATTTAGTCTCCCCATAAGTTGCAAGCAGTTCAATAAACTGCTTGGAAGTGGAGATACAGAAATAATGTGGGTAAAGAAAAGATATACATGAATATGTAGCCTGCTAATAATTTGTTGCATTTTGCTTTAAATAACTTCTACTACATGACATACAAAGACAGTACAATGTGACATTTGCAACATAACCTTTAATTTACTTCATGAAGCTCAAGTTCTTGTATATTTCTATAGATAAGAAAATCCCCAAGTACTAGTACTTTACATTGGTTTAAAAAAACAGTCAATTTTACTTTGTTCTTTGGTTTTTCCACTCAGTAATGCACTACTCGATTATATGCACTTATCACAGAAATGCTGTCATTATTAAGATTTGCGATTACAGAAATCGCTGTTAATTTCTAGATCTTGAATTGCCTCACGCACACTGGGATCACTCATCATTTAGGCCTACTTCTCCATCAGTATCATCAAACATATAACCTGAACAAAATAGCCCTAACAGAAATTTTAAGAAAGGATACCAGAGACATAAGACAATTCTTAAGTAAACTTAAGAAAAGTGGAATTGTTCTGTGAAAGGGTAAGCACCTTAAACATAACTGCATATTAATTTTAAATATTTTGTAACTTTAAAGAAGTAACTATAAAATGTATGTAGAAATTGAACTGTGTGTATTGAATATGACTTATTAAGAGCCTGTTGAATGCCTATCATATTCATAAGTTGTATTAGCTTAGTACAAATAAACACAAAAATATAATCTGGGAAAGTATGACCTTGACTGACTATTAACATTTGTGCAGCAATAATGTGTTCCAAAAACACATAAGCCTCACTCAACATGCCTATTGTTTTCTGCTGTGACAGAAACGATACACTACACAGAAAACATGTGTAATATATGTAACAAAGCATAAACATAACATATGAATAAGTAGATTATTATATTGCATACATGGGGACCAGAAAAATGTGATGTTTTAATGAGGAAACGTATAACTGAAAAACACATTATTGAGTTAAATATTAATGGAAAAAGTAGTTCAGTGCCTAGAACAATTTAAAGCATATCTGCAAAAAGAAACGTTAGTGAATAACGTATAAGTAAGGTTTAGCTTACATGAAAGTCATGAAACTCACCGTATTTGCTTGAACAAAGTCATTTCTGGACTGTCAGCTTCAATTTATACAGAAATTCCACCATTCCTAACAAATCAACAATTTATAGCTTATTAAACTGGGTTTGCATTAGAAACATAGACAGCCAAAAGTTCCAAGCAGGGAAAACTTAGATGAGACGGGGGCTGTCATGAAAGAAAGCTAAGAAAAGTGCTGCCTCAAAATGTTTCTGATGACAGAATAACTGACATCTTCAGATTTAAATTCATGTGATTATTATATGTTGGGAATGCTTAAATACAAAATTTATGCAACAAATCCCCTTATGCTCAATGAATTAGGAGATAGTATTCGTTTTACAATATTTTTGCTGTATGGGTGTTCAACAGGTACCAGGCTTGCATACATGCTTCAGATTTATAACAAAAGGTAAGCTCAACACATTCACATTGTTTGACATCATTGGTATTATCTGGAGAAAAAATGCTGAGATACACTACTGCAAGTACAGGTTTGTAGTATCATGGTAGCAGTACGCTGTCAGTCACATCATTCAAGAAAAACCCAGGATGAGGAAAGGCTTTTTGAGAGATGCTAGATGATTTCAGAACAAGAATTTGTGAGCAACTGTAAATAAGCAAATCTCTCTTGATATCACTGACAATTAATATATAACGATTTAAAATGGATTGTAGCAAAGAAATGTAATTGGATATTTGCAGTTCGGAAGGCATACTTGCAAATTCCTGAAATTGAAATCTGTAAAACCTTTCCTATCCAACAAAGCATAATAATTTTTGATGACATGAAATCAGAATGTGTAAAATATTCAGTGCAGAAAATATACAAAAATCCCATTTAAAATAAATGGAAATTCCATTTTATAAGAATCCTTAAAGACCTGGTTTTCTATCACACATGCTGAAATTCTTCCTGGTACCACAATAAACACGTGTTAAAGCAAAAAACACCACTTCCTAGGCTATACACACATTTCTAGTCCATATTTTATTTTTCATAACATGAATTATAAACAAAAACTGTCACATTATGAACAGCCTGAATATCAAAATGTTTAATTTTGTATGAACATAATGTTTTTCTTTAGTAATAATAATGATTGGTTATTTCATGTATTTGCTTCTTTAAGACTTTTTGATTATGTACAATTAGATATCAGATCACAACGTATTTTGTCTAACACATTTTCTTTCAATTTGAAGAACACTACTGAAAATTAATTTCATTTTTTCATACTCCTTGAAGTATGCCTCAAGCATATAAGTTTATATTTTTCACTTTGTGAAAAATTATCCAGATTAGGAGCAATGTATTTTTTTTTTTGTTCATTCCTGTTGAAGATGATGACTGTGATTTGTGTTTAAGGGCGTTCAACTGCTAGATTATTAGTGCCCTTGTGAAGGCCATAGATAAAGATCAGTACAAAATATTGTGGCAAAGGCCAGAGATTAACATGAATATAAAAATCATAGCATAAGCCAGAGATAAACATCAATATAAAAAGCATAGCACAAGTCATAAATATTAATATATAAACCGAGAAGTATGAAACATCTATTAGCATGACTAACTACACATTTGGAAATTTACCCTTGATACAAAATTAAAAATCCTATCAACCGCTTGCTTATCATCCACTACGGGCTCTGCAAGAGTGGCCTAAAGATGTGCTAGAGCAACACGTGACGGACCGACAGACCTTCACTACAAAGTGGACAAGTAGGAGAAGGGTCACCCTTAAAAAGATAACTGTGCTTAAAATTGCAGTGGCCAATACACAACTGAGCCAAAAGCACCTCACGACGAGATACGCAAGAGGAAGTTACCCAGTTTGTCAGAATCTGCTTCACTACTCTAAGCTTATTTCCGCGGAGAGCTAACCACTCCTCGCGCCAGCACCGATCTCCGCACAAGCTTAAAGTCTTCCAACGTTTACCCGAGGTATTGTAACACTGGATTCTGTGGTTGCCGCCTTAGCTGCCAAATCAGCAAGTTCATTCTCCGGCAAGCCAATGTGACCAGGTATCCAAGCGTACTCCACATTAACGCCAGAAGCGTATAAAACATAGAGGGTATCCTGGATTCGCTGAACAATGGGGTGGTATGTTGTACAGCTCACGAAGGCTCTGAGAGCACTAAGGGAATCACTCAAAATGAGACAGTCTTCCAATTTTCGACAGCGCACATACAAAATGGCTCGGTATATGGCATACAGCTCTGCACTATAAATGATTGTGTTATAATAAAATCCGAATGTATAGGGTTCGGTTCCATGAACATAAGCACATCCAACACCGTTGGTGCTACTTAGATCATCGGTGTATATCAAAAATCGATCACTGTAACCAGACAGAAATTCTAAAAAAAACAGGATGCGGATACTAAATCTAGGCATCGTGCACTTCCAGTATACCGTCATCCCGAGATCTACGTTAGATGTCGCACGTAATCAAGGGAGGACATGCTCTCCCCCTTAGCAAACATGCTAGGCATTTCAATGTCGTGCTTTCTAAGAAACTCCCGGAAACGAACACCTGCAGGCCTTGGATTAATAGAGCTATTCCTATAACGTTCGTGCAGCGCAGTGTGAAAAAAAGGAAGCGAGCGTTGGATGTTGAGGCATACATTTAAGCGCACATCCATATTTCCTAAGAGGACATCACGCCGATATCGCAGAGGAAGTTCTGCCGATTCGACTAAAGACTCATAACTGGCCTAGTGGGAAAAGCACCAATAGCCACTCGAATGCCCCGGTTATAGACTGCAACTAATCTCAACACAGATGGTCGTGCTGAGGAATAAATGATACACCCATAATCTATTTTTGATCGGATCACTGCGGGATATAGTTGCAGCAAAAGAGTCCGATCCGCTCCCCAAGATTTGCCATTTAATATCGCAAGATATTCAGAGAACGGTCACGTCGCGCATTCAACTGCGCTTATGCGATGACCAGCTAAGTTTGCTATCAAATGTCAACCCCAGGAATCTCATCGAATCTGCGAATGGTAGTAAATCTGGAACGAATTAGAGCGAATGTGGTAATCGTCTCCTATGGCGCCAGAAGTTCACGCAGATTTACTTATCAGTTGACAAACGAAAGCCGTTTTTAGAACGCCATTCTTGGAGATTATCTAAATATTGCTGCATACGGCGTTCCAAAAACCGCATACACAGATAAGTACAATTAACGTCAAAGTCGTCTAGAATAAGCATGACGATACCCCTGGAGGAACACATTTCGAGATAGAATTAATCGCTATACCAAACAGTGTAACGCTTAGTAGCGATCCCTGAGGTACTCCGTTCTCCTGAACAAAAAGATTCGAAAAAACGGAGCCGAACCTTACTCGGAAAAAACTGTCCTTCATAAACTCCTAAATGAACAGTGGTAAGCGTCCGTGTATATTCCAGGCTTGTAGGGAACGTAGTATCCCTGCTCGCCAACACGTATCATAAGCCTTCTCAAGGTCAAAAAATATCGCAACGGTTTGACCATTCCTCATGAATCCGTTCATGATCTGTGTCAACGACAGAAGGTGATCCATTGTTGAACGATGTCTTCGAAAACCGCACTGGGTGTTGATCAGCAGGTTGTGAGTTTCCAACCACCATACCAACCGGTCATTGATCATGCGTTCCATCACCTTGCAAACGCAAATGGTGAAGGAAATAGGACGGAAGATGACGGTCCCTTTCAGTTTTCAAAATGGGTATGACAGTGGCCTCCCGCCAGTTTTCTGCAAAAGTGGCATTTATCCAAACACGATTATAGACCTCGAGTAGGAAAGCCTTACCTTCAGGAGAGCGCTGTTGCAACACTTGTAAGTGGATACGATCAGGTCCTGGTACCGATAGAACGCGCTCTTTCATCTTCGCGACTAACTCCGCTATGGTGAAAAGACGAATGTAATCTTCAAGATTTCCTGAACGAAACCTGAAGCCTTGAGATTCCATCTGAGCCTTAACAGGAAGGAACTCGGGCGAATAGTTATCCGAGCTAGACACTTGAGCGAAAGCACGGCCAAATGGGTTAACCATGTCAAATTTATCAACAGTAGCTGCAGCTGTTTTACAACCGCCAATTGGCACGTGGGTCGATTTTCCGGCCACGCGCCTTAACTTATCCCAATCGACAGAGGAAGGTGTATGTGTCGATTAAATAAAACTCCAAACTTGCCCCGTGTCTTTTTGCTATCCTTTATAAGATGCCTAGACTTGGCACGCATTTTCTTGTATTCGATTAAGTTATCTAGTGTGAGGCGACCTGGAAAACCCTAAAAGCACGCCTGCGAGCATGAATGGCATTTCGACACTCTTCCGTCCACCAAGGGACTGGGAATCCATAGGGGTTGGCAATCGACCGTGAAATAGCTTGCTCAGCAGAAAAATCTCTGTGAGATAATTGACCAAAAAATTCACAGTCGTGCTCATTGTAATTAAACACAGCCAACTTGGAATAAAGGTTCCAGTTGTCATGATCTAAACGCTATCTAGGTAAGCGTGTGGAATATATATCTCGTCTTAAGAGACTAATAAGACATAGAAAGTGGTCACTAGAGTGTAAATCAGAGATGGCATTCCACTACAAGGAAACTTTTAACTGTGGTGAACAAACTGCAACATCAAGGTGTGAAAAAGTGTTGAAGGAGTTGAGAGAAACGTAGGCTCTCCGGTGTTCAAAAGAGCTAAGTTACAATTATCCAAAACGTCGGCAATTAATTTACCTCTCGCACAAGCCCGAGATGAACCTCAAAGAAAGTGATGGGCATTAACCTCTCCCGCCAACAGAAAAGGCGTTGGTAACTGGGAAAGTAAATCTTATAAATCCGTGAGCGTGAGGTCATCGGATGGGGTCAGATAAATGTTGCAAATGGTAAATCGGATGGATGGCAGTTTAATCCTTAGTCATTGACTGGATGTCAGACTATATTGATACAGATTCCACAAATATATCATCTCTGATGAGCATCATAGTTCCCCAGTGCGCAGGAATACCCTCTTCGGGTTAAGATTACACCGTACTGGGGTATACCGCCAGATTTGAAAGCTATCTTGCAGACGGAGCTTAGTCTCTTGCAAACATACGACCACAGGATTGATTAAAAGTTCAAGCTCTGGTCCATGTGTTCTAATTCCACTATGTTCCATTGAAGGATAGCCATAGTATTCATAATGGGATAAGTTCTCAATCCTAAGAGTCCACTACCTTGAGGACTCGGTGGTCGAATCAATTTGTCTTTTTTCGGTGATGGACTAGCACCTTTAAGTAGGAAGGATCCTGCCTCTTTTTCACTGTCGTTCTGGCAGTGCGGGAAGAATCCTCTTGCTCCTCTCCTCCATGGAGAGGACCCCTTTCCAATTGAAAACTTTGGTTCGAGAACCTCGAAACGATTGGAAGTGGAGATCGGCGAAGATGTAGATCGCCGATCCGAGTCCTTCTCAGAAGAGGATTTGGGAGATGTTCGTGAACTTTTCTTGCCTTTAGATACTTTATGTAAAGCCTTATCACTTTCCTTGAGGAAGTCCGTTCTTTTATAGCTGATCCTGAACTTTTTTGGCGATGCATTATGTTTGCTAGACTTGGTGCTCGAGCTCGACAATTTTGGTGGTGATTTTACCGATGTGATCTTTTGAGTAACGGACTTTGCAGACCTTCATGGTGTCGTCGGTGTTGATTTTTAAGGCTTTGGTTGTGTTCTGGCTACGAGAATCTTTTCTGAGACAGTAGCCCCATTTACATCGCTGGTGTTGGTTGCGATTTCCAGACTCGGTACCGGTTTTGCTGCAATTGAACTGTAGGTACCGGACTTCGGGACAGACGGCTGGTGGATGCGCAAGAGTTTCTGGGCTTCCAGGAATGACACCTTCTCCCTAACCCAGGTCTCTCTTTCCTCTGTAAAACGGAGGCATTTTCTGGAACTTGATGAATGTTCTCTGCTGCAGATTGAAGAAGCTGTTTTGTTGTAGGAGTTTGCACCATGCTTTGGGAGCCAATTTGAAGAAGTATTATTGTTGGGGAGCCGAACTTGTAGTAGTTGCGTTCTCACGTATATTAAACAGTTTCCGGTAGTCTTCGCCCCAAAAATGTGCTTTCAGATGGCCTTTGCCCCAAGTTTAAAAAAATATATTAACTTTGTTATTAAACTGCTTCTTTAAATATTTATGTTTGCCTCGGCTGCATCAGTATTATTTTAGAGACACGTTTCTCTTAGGCAGGGCGTGGTCTGACAAGAATGAAGGCTTACACAGACTATTAGTTTTAATTCACTCCTTTTTATTAATCCTTGACACAAATTAAATAGTACTTCACTGATATAGAGAGCTGTGAGATTCTTTTATTTAATATTTGCACTTTTTTTAATGTGTATACTTATTTTTTGTCTCACTCGAATACGTATTATATTTCTCTAGAGGACACATCTTGCATCCGATTACTATCATGGTCGGCAGGCAACTGAATAGATTTCAACCGTCTAAACTCTGTATTTCAAGTCTCTGATTGGGTAATCCTAGTCCAATAGAATACCTGCATTTAACTAAAGCTTATTCTGGCTGTTGATTGGCTATTTTTAAACTGTCTTAAAATTATTGCTGTTCTAATAATGACTAGTAGCATTTAAACTCTCAAACTCATTATTGCCTCAAGTTACCTCATTGTTAGCAACGTTTAACTTATTATTCTCACAGCTCCTACATTATTAAATTACGTAATGCATTCACATAACATTATTAAACATGTTTACAATAATATAAGAATATGCAATGACTGTTACATACATTTTACAAATTATTACATACACATATTGCTTCAAGGTGGGCTGTTATTGAATTTACATATTATATAATTTAATTGAAATTATTCAAGTGTTAAAAATACTGCCTCAAGTTAATGCACGTTGAAGCAGATGTGCATGCTCCATCGTGAGAGACATCTCCACAGTCAACGCAGGTAGACTCACCGTTGCAGAAATCACTGGTATCCAAAGCGCTGTCACCATCTCAGCGGATTCGGGATGAATGGCTCGACTTCAATGGCCTCATACCCTGTCCTAATCCTTTGAGAGAGATCTACCCGATCAAAGGTAAGGAACTAGACACTAAGGCACTAATTTGCCTCTTTCTTTCTGCTGGACACAATATACCGATGTCACATCTTGCTCTTCAAGATTTTCTTGACTCTCCTCATTGGTCATACCATCTAATGCAAGGGTGTTTACCACACCGCGCGAGGAATTCAATGTCTTGTGCATCTCAACCTTAACAGGATAGCTGCTAATATCCTGGCTTTAAGTATTTTCGCTGCCTGGGTTTCTGAATGTGCTTCAACCAGGAGCGTGTCATTGCAAGATCTAATGCACAACTTATCAAGACCCTTTTGAATTGTAAATTGGTTCACCGATATAAACAATTTATCTTCGTCTGTTCTGCTAATTACCAAGTAGCAAGGACCACAACACTCGACTTCTTCCTTTACACAAACTTTTGTTTTTGTTTTGGATATTTCCATGGTGAAAATATCCTCCACCATTGCAAATGTCTCCGATGGCATGCTCACATCATGGGCGCCACCCGGCTTAGGTGAGAGTCCTGGCCTGGACCTTACTCACACCCCAATACAGAGATAGAGGGCCTAAACCCCTTCAGGAGTGTAACAGCTCACGGGACTGACCTTTATCAGCGGATACAACCACAGTCCTACATGATACTCAGGGCTGGGAGTTACGCGCTACCCAGTCACCCCTTACTACTCCCTTCCTCCGTCCAGCGCAGCAGAGGTAATAACTGGTAGTTGGTCAAACACACTTGTGGACCAAAGTTGATTGGGCACTTGGCATAAGCCCTCTCACCTCTTAGAGGAACCCAATCAAGTGTGTGGCTCGGGGCCCTGCGAGCACCAATCCTACCTACCGTAGTAGGCCCCTGGGGGACATTCCTGTAACATTTTATTTTTTGAACATATAATTTGAAACAATGCTCATCGTCTCCAAAATGTTTTAATTGTCCTAGGAGTGGGGAATCTTAATATTCACTAGTTTTACTCTATTTTATTGTACACTGATGTTAGGGGAACTGTGTAGTCTTTGTGTTATATATCTACAGAACCAAAGAGAAGATATAAAAGTTGAAAGTTTCCTCTACTGTCATTCTGTAAAAATTATCCAACCATTCTGATAATTGTTTTACCTCCAAAAGTTACTTACAAACTATACAACATTTCCAGAACTTGGAAGATTGTCAGGGGGGGTTAAGGAAGTCAGAGAGACAGCTTCTGCTAATGTTTCATACCCATTTCCCTAAATATCAGGGGATTTTTCATGCATGTTCGGAATACCATGGGGCTGTATGAGATTACAATTATAAGGACTAAAGGGGAGGATTCACATACAAATCTTTAGTTTATTGTAGTATAATTTCATAAAGAATACAGAAGTAAATGAAATTAATTAAATCATTAAAGATTTAAAAATCCACCTCGTAAGTTACTTAGAGTTTTACTATGCAGATAAATTTATGATCTTCTAGAGGAATGTTATTTTGTTATGCTGAAGCAATTTGTTTTCTTGCACTCCTTTATTTAGTGAAATGTATAGCAAAAGATTCCACTTAAGTCAGATCTGTTCTGTGAATTATCTTATGCCACGTCATGAATTAAATCTAGTAGTGCTTATGCTAGGCCTGAATAAAGTTTATATCTAAATACAAGATTATATTGTCAGCTAATGTGCAAATTGAAATGTACAAGATATAATCAGCAGAGAGTTATAAACGAAGAGTATGGAATAAAGTGACATTAAGGAAATGTGGAATAATCCAAGAGTTAAGAGTGCTTTGAAATATTGTATTATTGTCGTCCTCCATGGTACTATGCTAGTTTCTAGCTTCCCAGGTCATGGGTTTGAACCTGGTGGAGGGCGATGGCTTTTTTTCCGAGTGTAAAAGTCCTTAGCATGGCTTCCTTCGGAAGGGAGTAAAGCCGGTTGTCCCAAGTTGTAAATTTACAGCATGTAAAAGATAAGCCTGATAAAGAGATGTCTGAGCAAAATTTCTGGTGTTTCATGCCCAATATAGAACGGGATGCTAGAACCATAGTTAAAGAGTGTCCATGAATAAAATTCAATTCTAGTTTTCTTTTTTAAATATTATAGGAAGTTTAAGAAAGGATATTTACAATAAAAGGGAAGGATTTGCATAGGGCAGGGCAGGTATAATGTGGTTAAGTGAACTAAAAGTGACAAAAGAAGTGTGTTCAATGTGTGGAAATATACAGTCTGTCTGAGAAATCCTATACCCCTTATGTTATTTCAGTTGTGTGTTGTTGCTTTTCAGATATTCGTACCCTTGCTTGTTTTTTTGCAGTTCAGTTGTAAGCAGAGACAGCCACACAAAAAAGGAATGCTTAGTGGTGTGGGACCACAGACAAGGCAACCTATGACACAGATAATGAATGCATTTAGGGATTGTTTTGGTAAGGCTCCACTTTGTAAAGCAACCCTGCTTGAATGTGAGAAATGCGTTTGCTTCAGGCAGTGTTAAAGACAGACCACATGGAGGACGAGACAGGAAACTTGTGCTGCCATAGCTCAATAAATTGAGCAGTCTCAAATTAAATTGATTTGCAATGCAGCAGCTGAACTTCATGTACTGTATTCAGCAATGCACAGTCACATTAAAACAGATTTGCGTATGAAAGCATTTAGGGCGACTTTCATGAATGAATTATCTGACAACATGAAGCAGCAACTTTCAGCTTGTCATGCATAGTTGGCACAATTTCTATAGGCTGTGTCTTGTGGAAGAGTGTTATTTTCAAATGAGTATGCAATATAATGCAGTCCTTACAGGAGGAATGTGGTTTTCTGGTCTAAAGAGAATCCTTATTTTGTGCAAGAGTTGGAAATGAACCTGCCTCATATCATGGTATGGGCTGGAATGACACCTGATTGACCCTTATTATTTTGAAGGCTATGTGAATGGACATTCCTATTTAGAAATGCTGCAAACATGGAACGTGTGTGCTTGCAGTAGGACAGAGCCCCGGCCTACTTTGACATTTAGGTGCGACAATTTCTTGATGACTTATGACCAGGCGGCTGGATTGGGCATGTTTCAGCAACACCTCCAGTCCCCCACAAAGTCTAGACCTTACCACACACAATAACTCATTGTGGGGAATAATGAAATCTGTCTCTGAATGACAATACAGGACAAATGAAGAAGTGTGGAGGAAGCCTTTTGACACTTAATTGCTGTGTTGCTCCACAACAAGTCAAGGACACGGAGACACACAGATCTTTGTGTGCAGCACGATGGTGCACATGCCCATCCATAAGTTCTCCTTTACTATTCTTACTTCACTTTACCTGCAATTCAATTTATACCATGTACTCACGTAGGGGTACAGAGACTTCTCGGACACTCTGTATATACACATCTTCATTGTATAGCAGATTATGCAGAGAGGAACAAGAAGTGGGATAATTTGCAGTTTGGCACTAAAAGGTTTTGGAGTTAGTAGAGCAATTTGGCAACGACGAGGGTTGCCCAGTAAATAATGCCCCGTATTTGTTTTCTCCATAAGTATTTATTCCACAAAATTGAAATTTACATACATGAGAGATTAATGTTTTCTCTGCTCACTTTATTTATCTACATAATCGCCTTCAAGTTCCACGGCCTGAGACACAAGGGCATGTATTGTCTGTCGGTAAAAATCTTTACTCTGCTTGCGGAGCCAGGTTTTCACTGCATGAATCACATAGTCATCGTCTTCGAAATGTCTTCCACGAATGGCATTCTTCAGTGGCCCAAACAAGTGGAAATCTGAGGGAACCAAATCAGGACTATAGGGGGGATGGGGTAACAGTCCAACCCTGTTTGGTGATGTGGGCAGAAGTCCTCAAACTTGTGTGAGGACGAGCGTTATCGTGCTGAATGAAAACCTCCCATGGGTTGACATGACGCTGCAGTCGCCGGAAGCGCTGCTTAAGTTTGTCCAATGTTTTGACTTAACTTCCTGAATTAATGGTGCTGCCTTTTGGCATCACATCAATGAGAATTGGGCCCTCAGAATACTGCAATACTTTGATCATGACTTTTCAGGCTGAAGGAACTGTTTTGAATTTTTTCTTCTGTGGGGAGTCAACATGGCACCACTCCATCGATTGTCCTTTTTCACTCAGGCTCAAAGTGATGCACCTACATTTCATCACCTGTCACAATCTGGGACAAGAAGGCCTCCCCATCAGCTTCAAAGCGTTGCAACAATTTGGAAGCAATTTCTTTTCTTTGGGATTTGTGATCGACAGTAAGACACCGAGGCACCATCTTGCACACACTTTTCTGTATCTGAGTGCATTGATAATCAATCGCATCCACACTTCCTTTACTTACCGACAGCTTCAGTGCCAATTGCCGAGTTGTAATGCGTCGATCAACTCTAATGACATCAGCCTGCTGCAACATGTCAGGCATGACAGCCGTGGGGGCCTTCCCGCCCGCTACATATCTTGGAGCTCTGCAGCACCACCCTCTGTGCCCAGCGACCAACGGTACTACTATCAACTGCAGATGTTCCATAGACTTTGCACAAACATTTATGAATATTCCCCACTGTTTCTTTCTCTGCCATGAGAAATTCAATCACAGCACGTTGTTTATGATGAATGTCACTTACAGACGCCATTTTAAAACATTCCTACACCTATGCTATCTGTCTGCAGAAACTGAAACTTTGCATACATATGCGGTAAACTTCAAGTAACTCGCACCTAAATTTGTACATTTCTCAAAAATGTTGTTCACTGCAAAATAAATTGTGGGGCATTATTTATTGGGTAACCCTCGTAGATGGGGAAAGTAAGAGAAAAGTGGTGAAGGAAAGTGATAAGGTTAATGATAGAGATAACAAAGAGCATTGTGACTGAGACTGCTCGCCTCTCACCAAGACCGCACATTCAATCCCATGAAACCACATGTGGGATTTATGGTGAACAAAGCAGTGTCTGAGCTGTTTTCTCGGTTTCCCCTACCATTCATTCCACCAATTGGTCTTTCATTCATCTCATCTCCTTCCTTGCTCTCACAAATTTTTGGGCTGATCACCCATCCTGGATGTTCTCTCTATGCTCCCCAGGCACCCTTTGTAAGTCCTGGAGGGTGTAAACCCTAACAACGGGGAGGGTAAACAGAAACAACAAGGGTGTTAGTTAATAACAAGCACTCCAACAACAGTAAAACATATTGCAAATCTGTAGAAGTAAACAAATAAATCATTGGTACATCTATACTTGCAGTTTCCTCATGAATTTACCTGTGTTTGATGTCTAAAGGAAATTACAATAGAACATCTATTAACGAGAACAAAGGGGGCAAGATGGTTCCAGGTAAAAATAAAAATGTCATTTTTCGGGTTAAGAAATGTTTTTTGAAGTTTTAGGTGAAAATAAATGAAGACAATACAATGTTAACAAAATATTTAATAAATGCTACCTACCGTATTTATAAAACTCTGATGTGTTACATTCATATAACCTTCTCTACCCCATATCGTTTATTAGTTTGTATATAAATTATTCTTACGAAAGTTTATTTTTCTATGTACTTCGTAAACCTTTGCAGAAATAGCTGCATAACAGATACAAAGGGAACAGCAATAGTCAAATGTTTAACAACTGGACACTATATGCTGGCCTTAAAATTCCATACTGTTTCCATGACATCATCACAAAGAACTGAAAATTGACAGGACTTAAAACATGGCAAAGTACTGAACAAATCAAAGCATTAATAATAGATATTTTGGAAATGGCTAATACCAGATATAGTTATTTGAAATAAATATTGTGTTTCAAAGAGATCTACTTTTTTGTGTAGTACATTTTCGTCTATCGCTTAATGTTTATCATCTATACAAGATTATACATTTCATTTCTCATGCAAATATCTTTATGATATTTTAATCAAAATCATTAGTCATATTTTTAGAAAATAAAAATTTTCGAAGAATGTTCCATGTAAAGGGTAGTATAGTGATAGGTGCTCTTATTGGAGGAAGTTGGGGTTTAGCAATTCAATGACTCAAAACACTTATCTGACATTAGTAAAAATATGTGAATGCGAAGCAAGAATTGTAACATGGTAAATATCCCTAACTACTAATCCTACACCTACCTATTATTAATAACAATACTAGTTTCCTAAATGTGATTGGTCACTGATTTGGTTTCTTTAAGGTAAGTTGGCAGTAAACCAAAGTACAGACTAACACTACTCACTTAGCATGAAGAGAAGTAGAAGGGCCAGACCCTTCAGCTGGCAGAGCATCATGGAGTCGCTAAGCACTAACAAGTCCGACTTATCATCTGTTGTCAGACTATTTATATGGGGCGCTGTCCCTTCCTCTTGGCTGTATTACATCCTGTTACAGGACAGCACATAGGCTTGTGGTTTTAAATGAGGAGTTTAACTTATGAAACAATTTGATGAAGTTTGTAAAGTTCATAAATGTCTTTGTTTCATTAAACCAAACAATAGGGACATGTTTTGGCAATAGGAACCCCAGGTTGTTTTATAAATATGAATTAAATTACCCAAGGCTAGAGCTGTTATTATGTATAGGTAACAACAATATTTGGCACTCAGTGTGAATGAATGAATTGTCAAAATTACTTATAGCCTTGAATACATCATGAGGAGTGCAACACTATAGTAGTTTGGGATAGTGGGATTTTCTTTAAAATCTTCATGTCGCATATTTGGAAGGTGCTGAACCTAAACACTAAGTTTGGTATTCACAGAAGTTTTAGTTTTTGAGTTTATGCTCTTCAGAGACACACCCATAGACCTTTCTAAAAAAAATTATTCAAGGGGTCTCAAAACATGTATTTCCAGTGAAATCTCTGTACTGAATTTTTGGGTATACTGCAGTACCTTCTTTACCTGCTATGTATGTAGTAGAGAAACTAGAAATAAAACAAAATGTTCCATATATACTTTTAACTACAGATACAGTACTAAGTTTGTTTGAAAAAGTCTTCTGTTTTCTTTTGCTTTTTCTTTTCACTTTGTTTTCTAGCAATTATGTCACACCACCATTTCATTAGTCAGACAGTTTTGATTCTTCACATCTTTTGACAAACTGTAATGCTATTTGACAAGGATTTTTAGAAAGAGAAAGGTAGATTCACTTCCTTCTCATTACTTTAGGTAGTTGATGGAAACTGGGAAATTCCTTTCTTGAAAAAGTGGTGGAATGGTCTGTATCTTGGTGTCCATAATACAGTGTTTTCCACTGAGAATACTTAACCTGCAGTTATTGACAGTCTGCTGCTGTGATTGTGACTGTAAATTATTGACAGCTAACAAAAGCAAGGGTCAACCTGCGATTAATGAGACAAAATAGTTGTCAATAAAGAAGGGATGGAAACAGTCAAGGTAAGAGTCAGTGCATTACTTTATGCATCCTCTTTGTCATTCCTAACATAAGCTAACAAATTATGTTTCTTCAATTTGCTTTAACCAAAAATACTTACTTTTGGTTGTTTCAGTTAAAAGTGTTTCCGATAACAGAGCTTCTACTATATATTAACTCTTATTTGGAACTTTATACTTTCATGAACAACTGTATAACTTTAAGGCTCATTTACCAACTGAGAACAGAAACCAGAACGACAAAGTTGAAATACATGTATTGTAATGTGAGCATTCACAATTAATGGGAAGCTTTCACAGGTCCCAAGAACAGGAAAGACGACTTGGTCAAATTTTAACTTTCTCATTTCTGGGCATAGCATATTAGATCCATATTGTGCACATTAGACTCTTAATTGTAGAAATTATTCAAGGCAGTCATGACATGTAACAGCAGCTAGACCTCTGTCTAGTCACAAGCTGGAAAAATGAAATAGGAAGAAATTCTAGCATTCTAACCCCAGATCCTTTGAATGTTGGTTCTTCTAGTAAAAGGGTCATCCATAGTTTGTTTATATGCAACTTAAAACTGGTTATTGCTTCAAAAATCTGATGTGATACGTTCACATGACTTTCTCAACCCTTTAAATGTATTAGTGATTATACAAACTATTCTTACTATAGCTTATTTTTCTATCTTCTACATTTTAATCCAAATAAACCTTTTCAGAAATAGCCACATTGCACATTTCACTATAGATAAAAGGTAACAGTGATATTCAAATGTTGAAGAACTGGATGCTATATGCTGGCCTTGAAATTCCATGCAATCGCCAGAAACAACTGAAAATCTACGAAACTTTAAAAGAATGACAAGTATTGAGCAATTCAAGCCTTTAATAACAGATATCTCAGAAATGGCTTATGCTACAGAAAAAACTTATTGTAAGTAAATTCTGTGTTTTGAACAGATCTACATTTTTTTGTATGGTACATTTTTCTAATTGCTTAACATTTACCATTTATACAAAATTATACAAAATTCCTTCCAAATGGAGAGACTTCATAGGCTATTCCCAGAAAGTTCAAGAAAATACATTTTATTTGTCATGTAAATATCTTTAATATGACATTTTGATCAAAATCATTACAGCCAGTTTTTGAAAAATCAAAATTTTCAAAAATGTCCCTTGTACAGGGTAGTTGGGGTGGGGGTGTTTTCTTTATAATCTTTGTGTCACATCTTTGGAAGGTGCTGAACCTAAATACCAAGTATGATACTTTTTGCTTTAGAGTTATGCTGTTCACAGACACACACATGGACCTTTTTCTAATTTTTTTTTTGATTCAGGGTGCCTCAAAACGTGTATTTCTGGTGAACTCTGAGTATCAAATTTTTGGGTGGAATGCAATACCTTCTCTACCTGCTATACATCTGGTAGAGAAAGTAAAAACTACAAAGAACAGCAAACAACTTTAATGTATGGTGTTAAAAAAGGAATGAAACTCGGTGGAACTAGAGGAATTGGAAAAATTAATGGAGTTGCATAATATATTTACATAATGTTTACTCTTTCCAATTTTAACATTGATTAACCGACATTACTATTACTGAATTGGAGGCATTGATCACTAAGAAACAGATCAAATTCCAATGCGTAAAATTGACTTTCCATTTTGTTCTGATATGGTCATCAGTGTACAATCCTGTTCTCATTACCACGCTATATCGTAGCAAAATGTTTTATCCTGTTTTACTTCCCATTTGATTTCCATTCTTGAGTTACTGTGAACCAGCTTTAAGTGTGAGAGTGAAATAACAATAGTTATTTGAACAACTAGTTACAGAAGTATTATCTATCCATCCATCCTTATTTTACCGGCAATATCAACAACCAGAATGTATTCCTCCACGAAAGCACGTGCACGGGCCATGTGGTGCTAAACTGGTGTTTGTCTGTTGTACAGTTTTGCACACCTATGTTTCACTAATTTGATAGGAAAATAAATACCTATCTACTTTCACTGTTCACAAACAATGTTTAAAGCTATGAAATTTATAATAAATAAAGAAAGTAGGTGAGTTGTTATTCAGTACAAAAATGAACTTTCTCCCATAAAACTACAAAATGCAGACATGGTGTGTTGAAGTTTGCTGATGTATTGCATATATGCTCATCACTCCAATCACTAATAGTGTTTTTTGAGAATTTTTAGCATTCACATATACACAACCATACATTTCTTTAATATAGTGCCATAATACAGTGTGTCCATAAAAATACTGTCATACTGCAAACTAGCACCACGTTGCCTTGGATAATTATATTTAAATGAAAATTGGTGATATTCGAAAGAAAAACTCAGATATTTTTGTGCATGTCAACAATGGATGAGATCTCGAAAAAATCAGAAGCTAAATTCACTGACGTATGTGATTAGTTAATACGGGTTCACTGTTCGATATTTAGCAGGCAGGTTACATGTGAGTGTTTGCTTTTAAAATTGTGTTGTTATTAAAGAATTTTTAAGGAGTTATGGTGAACCCACAAGAATGTAGTTGGTGTGTTTTGGAATATCATAGCACACAGAGTCTGGTGCAGATTCAGCGTACTTTTAGGCGAAGGTTTCAACTTCAAGCTCCTACACAGACGTCAATTTTGAAGTGGTACCATGGTTTTGTGGATTGTGGCTGCATATGTCATCAAAGAAAAGGCCATTCAGGGAGAGCATCTGTCAATGCAGGAATTGTGGAACAAGTGTGGGAGGCATTTGTACATAGTCCTAAGAAGTCTGTCCTTAGAGCTAGTCAGCAGTTAAACATCCTAAATCCACCATATATAAGATACTGCATATGTGACTGAAGTTTCACCCCTACAAACTGCAATTACTGTATAAGTTAAAATCTGATGACCTTGCAAAACAATTAGATTTCTCTGAACATTATTGGTACTAATGGAGGATAATGAAAATCTGTCAGAAAAAATAATTTTCAGTGATGAGGCAACATTCCACGTTAGTGGTAAAGTGAACAGGCATAATGTTAGGATTTGGGGGAGCCAGAACCCACAAGTCATTTTGGAAGTTGCTAGAGTCTTCCCTAAAGTGAATGTCTTTTGTGCCGTATCGAAACATCAAGTCTATGGTCCACTGTCAAGGCTCCAACTTATCTTGACATGCTCACTGAATCGCTATTTCCACTATTGCAAGAAGAAGAAGAAGAAGGCCACAAATTTATTTTCCAACAAGATGGAGCACCTCCTCACTGGCATTTACATGTTTGGGAACACCAGAATGAGCAGCTTCCAGGAAGATGGACTGGGCATCCTGGAAATGATGATAATGTATTGTACAAGTGGCCATCCAAGTCATGTGACTTCTTTTTATGGGGTTATATAAAGGATTGTGCCTACGTACCCTCATTTCCTCAAAACATGCAAGAAGTGCAACTTCGTATCACTGCTGTCATCCAGTTCATTTCATCAGATATGTTGGAGGTGTGTGGCGAAATGGGAATATTGCTTGGTGTCCACAGCATGGGGGGGGGCCCACATGGGGGCCACATTCAATGTCTATGAGGTGTAGTAAAAGATATTTGAGTTTTTCTTTTGAATGTCACCAACTTTACCCAAATATGACTATCCAAAGCAATGCAATAGCAGTTCAAAGTATGACAGTATTTTTATGGACATACTATAGTATGACTTACCCAGAAGAGCTAATCTGAAGATGGAAGTGGTTCCACTCCTCACTCTTTCAAGATTCGAGTCATCTGTTGAAGTCGCACTCAACTGTCATCAACTGGATTGATATAATTGTCAATGACAATGTCCACCATTCCCTCCAAATCCCACATTGTTTGCTCTTCCCAAACAATGTGTGACACACATTCACTCCATTTTTCGGCTGCCACTTGTTGAAAAGCTGCTTGCACAAGATGTCGCAACCTCGGCTAAGTTTTGTTTCTGGATAAACACCCTTTATTAGGCTCTAAACTAACTCAATAGGATTTATATGAGCGTACTTTTAACAAAACATATTATATACATAAGAACAATTCTTTTCTCGCCACTTTTTAAGGGTTTTCCTTGCTTATGTTTCACTACTTCACACTCTCCACATGCTGACGGAATCAGCCATTACTATGAGCTGCATAACCATGCACATTTTAACTTAAAAGTATAAAAATTAAAATTCAGTAAATTTCCATTCCTTAATCATCCATACTAGGTTATTTAGATGACATTGCAAAGTTTAATACATTTGTGTACTTCTATCCACAATTTAAGATGAACCATTTTTTATGGAGGTGGTAAAATGTTTAGCAACCAATCAGAGCCACTGTGAGCTGTTGCTTTTGTTTACATCACTGGTAAAGTAAGGATGGATAGAGTATAGAGCTTCAGTAATGAGAAAGCCAAGTTAGAAGACAACCAGAGGGCATCACTAGGACTAATTTTGTAACATGTTATGTAAACATTTCATCTGCATTTGATATATTTAATGACATTTATTTTCATAATACAGGAAATAAATTTATTATAAATTGCAGTTAATTGACACTGCCAAAGTGTACTTAATCCTTTACATTTATATGATTGAGGAACTATTTATACATAACTACATTTATATAATTGCTGGTAACAAGAGAAGTGTACAAACATGTTGCAGTAGTCTCCACTTTAGATCTTGCTTCAAAAAATAAAATGAGGGAAGAACATAAATTTGACAGACCACCAGCTGCAATCATACATGCAGCTTCAGACATACTTCTTGAAAATCTAGAAAACTTTATTTTAGTCTATTTATTCATACTTTCAGGGAACCAAAGCTATCATTATACTCTTATAACATACATAAAATATGCTTTGAAGATGTGATATAATAAGTAGCTTTTGTCACCTGGACACAATAAACTAATTGTGAACTTTTGTAACATAACAGATAAAATGTTCATTAAGTTTACATTAATAGCGTGTTTTGCTCTCATGAACTTTATGAGGCCTTTTGCCCTCATGATTTAGCTTATGACGTTTTAGGTCTGATAACAGAATGAAAGTCTTTTCACATATTTCACATTTGTGAGGTCTATTGCCCTCATGAAATAATTTGTGCACTTTCAAGTTTGATGAGCTAACAAAGCTTTTCTCGCAAAGTTCACATTTATGTGGTTTTATGCCTTCATGAATTAAATTGTGCACTTTCAAGTGAGACAGCTTAAGAAAACCTTTATCACAAATTTTACATTTGTGAGATTTTTTCCCAACATGAATTACTTTATGTCCTTTTAGGTAAGATGAGGTAACAAAGCTCTTCCCACAAATTTCACATTTGTGTGATCTTTTACCTGTGTGAATTAGTTTGTGTTTGTTCAAGTTTGATGGTGTAACAAAGCTCTTGCCACAAATTTCACATCTGTTTGCTGTTTTGCCCTTGTGAATTAAATTATGACATTTAAAGTATGAAATGCTGCTAAAGGCTATGCCACAAATTTCACATTTATATGGCTTTTTATTCTCATGTGATGCAAGATGTCTTATCAAATGTGGTGACTGTCTAAAGCTCTTTTTACAAATTTCACATTTATGTGGTCTTCCATCCTCATGAATTAATTTATGCACTTTTAATTTTGATGAGGAAGCAAAGCTCTTTTCACATATTTCACATTTGTGTGATATTTTACCCCTATGATTTAAATTGCACAATTTCAACCTTGAGGTACAAAAGCTCTTCTCGTCAATGTCACATTTGTACGATTCTTTGCAATTCTGGCTCAAATTGTTAGTTCTCATATATGACACAGCAATATTATTTGTTTTAGTATCTTGTATGTGTAGCTGTGTGTAGTTGACAAAGTCAGATGTCTTGGTAACACTGTTTTCATATATGCGGATTCCTTCACTATCATGATCACTATTTCTGCATGTTAGTTCTGCACACAACCTGAAATATTACAAGATATATCAGTAAAACACTGGTACTCAAAGTCACATTAAGTATTATTTATTCTTAGAGTTAGATTTTGATCTCAACTTATTTCAGATTCCATCCCAAATAAGTTGTACTTACTGTCCATTCACCAGCTCATGGTCACTGGCAGGAAGTTCAGTAAACAAGTTCATCTACACCACAATATCTGACTCTGGACTCTCTCTTCTAGTTATGCTTAGGGCAGTAGGGCCAATTTTGGAGTATATATTCTCACTAAACTAAAGTGAAGAAGTCATTAAATGATCACTATGCTTAGAAGTTATTCAGCTGGATGCACTCATCTCAAACAAGTGATATGGTCAGAGCTGGACTCATTTTCACTTGAGGAGGAAGAGGATAATCAATAGCCATTGTTATATCCCAACAAAATGATCATACTTCAATGGTATTTTCCACTGCATCACCCTTCTCCTAGGTATCATTTTCTAACTTCCCTACATGTTTGCAAAATTGCTGTCAGTCTGTTTCAGTCATAAATGATATATCCTCAAGCATGATTATTGTGGTGATATATAACCTGTTACTTTTCTCTCCCTACCCATTTGTTTCACCTTGGTCCCTTCTATATATATATGAGGACTAGCAAATGATATATCCTCAAGCATGATTATTGTGGTGATAAGTAACCTGTTACTTTTCACTCCCTACCCATTTGTTTCACCTTAGTCCCTTCTATATATATATATATATGAGGACTAGCAAATGATATATCCTCAAGCATGATTATTGTGGTGATAAGTAACCTGTTACTTTTCACTCCCTACCCATTTGTTTCACCTTGGTCCCTTCTATATATATATGAGGACTAGCAAATGATAATGTGATCTAAAGAATGCAATAAGGCTGAACCTCACTTCTATCTTAAATATTTCAGGCACTGAACTTTCTCCATTAACATTTGGCTGTCACTACCTGCTGCTGCTGCTGCTGCTAATTAACTGTAGTTTTGTTCTGCAACTTTAACACCTAAATAACAGAATTACCCTTTGGTTTGAATTTTTTAATGTAATTTTAGTACCTGATATTTTCACACAAAAATGTTAATTACATTATAATATGCCAACATACATGTTTATTTCTCTCTGAAAGCAGAGTCTGATTTTTTAATTTGATTACAACTGGCAACTCTCACAGACTGATTCTGCTCTTTTTCCCAGATGTACAGGTTGTATCATAATTAATAGCACAAACTGAAACAGTTGAAAGTATATGACAGTAGAAGCAAAAACGTTATGAGTGAATACAAGCTGCCACTGACTTCATTAAGCAACATTGTCCTAATTAGTACAAATGAATTTGAAAAGTAGATTTTTCATTTTATAATTGCCATTCTGAGTTGCCTCAAAATTCATTCAAACCTTAACTTAACAAAGAATGCAATTCTGCTTTAGTATGTTACATGTTATTAATACTGTACACTGTTCCCGTTAAAAGAGGTGTTCAAAGTGTCGTCCTTGCATCTGGATGCAATACTGAACTCATTTCTGCAGTGAGTTTTGAATTCTTTCAAACACACCCGGATCATCTCAGAATTCTTGACAAGCATATACAATTCTCTGCTCCAGTACTTCAACAATATCAACAAGAATGCTGTACGCTACACTTCTGAAGTGACCCCATGCAGAAAAATCCAAAGGATTGAGATCAGGTTCTCATGGAGGCCAAGGTACAGGACCTCCTCAACCTATCTTGAACCGTATATCCATGTTAGATGCCTTCATACAGTAGCAGAAAAATGTGCTGGTGCTCCATCATGCATGTACCACATACCGTAACATTGCTCAAGGGGAACATCCACAAGCAATTCATGTCAGTGGCACCTCATAACCACACGTTCACAATAATAAATCTTGCGCACGCTTGCTTGCGGACCAGTGTTTACTGGAACCTTTTTTACTTCTATTTCATATACTTTCAACCATTTTAGTTTGTACTATTAATTATGATACACCCTTATATACTTGTTGAAAACTGCAAGTCATTTGGTACAGGAACCACTCTCTGCCATTAAGGCCTATAGCCTCTATTTCACGGCTGGAAACATGGTGGAGTGTGGCTAGACCCGTTGTGTGCTCTATCTCACCCCTGTGGATTAGGATGGGCTAGGTCCAGGTAAAATAATTGTGGAGTAAATTTTAAAAACGTATTGTTATTATGCTCACTTTTTATATTTAAGAATATTGCATAATGAACAGTGACTTTTGGGTTCTTTGTAGTTACTGGAATAGACAACAAAAGAAGCTAATGCTGAATTGCAGTACTTTCATGGTGCCCAAAAACATTTGACTGGCAGTGTATGTTAAATGTTTTAGTCACTGAACTTTCTCCATTAATATTTAGCTCATTCATACACTGTTTGGTTATGCATTTCCTAACACATCACATTTTTCTGGTTCCTATGTACAAAATATATCAACTTACCTACTGATATATACATTAAGTTTCTGCAATATTAAGATATATTACGCATGATTTGTACATCTGGCACTTCCCTTCCAAAGGAAGCCATGCTAAAGATTTTTATACCCAAAAAACTCCATCGCCCTCCGCTGGGTTTGGACCCGCAACCTCCGGAACTAGAGGATAGCATGGTATCACTAGACCAGGAGGACGACTGAAATTGCACGATTTCTATAATCACAAATCCTAAATGACAGCATTTCTGTGATTAGTGTATGACTGAGTGGAAGAAGCAAAGAAAAGAGGTTTTAAACCACTGTAAAGCAGCAGTACTCTGTTTTGTTTTTCTTTTTTTATTTTGAATTATGAATAACAGTACTGATTGCTTATAAGTGCTTTAAATAGTGTATTGCATTTATTTATATGTTTGTTTCATTTCTTTCTTTCTTATATTGAGTAATAATCTAATAAAGCAGTTTTAATTCCATAAGAAAGTTCACTTTTATATTTTCTCATTTATACCATTTCCCTTTGAAAACATATAACCGAAATTGTGCCATTTTATGCCCCCCTCCCTGCAAGAACTACATTCCTGTCTTGGAATCCACCACCAAAACTAATAACTGCATTGAGACTAGTATCTACGGTGGACAAAGAGGCTACTGTTCCAGTGACAGGACTCAGCGCTGGAAGCAGCACTAACGGTGGTGACATCTCTCCTCCCTCAAGTTGGTGACAGGTGGAACCAGGAAGGAGGAAGAATAGTCTTTCACCAGGCACATCAAGAGCAAAATCCTCCAGGGTAAAGGAATGCCAAGGGACTAAGTAACTATGAGTTTGCAGCATTTTTTGGACTTGGTAAAATTTTCTCCATCAGCATTTCTGAGCACTTACTATTAAAATATTGTTTATACAAGGTGTGATCAAAAAGTTTCCGGAATGACATCATAAATACTACACAACAGTTTGTTTTGTCTAATCTACACTGTCACCCTTGAAGTAGTCTCCTTGGGAGTTGATACACTTGTCCCAGTGCTTCTGTCACTGCTGGAAGCAGCTCTGGAAGTCCTCTTCTTTCAACATGTTCAGAGCCTTCTGCGATTCGCGATGGATGACATCAATGTCCTCAAAACAGTGTCCTCGGAGCCGCATTTTAAGTCGCAGGAAAAGGAAAAAAGTCCATTGGTGCCATATCTGGAGAATAGGTAGGATGGGGAAAAGTATTCATCCTATTTTTATCCAAAAATTGGCAAACAGAATGGGCTTTGTGCGCGTGCGCATTGTCATGATGCAGAAACCAGTTACCACATTCTCCCTTAATCTTTGCAGCACTTGTTTGTAGAACACTTGATTCACTGTTTGACCCTGTGGCACAAATTCCTTATGTACAATGCCTTTAATGTCAAAAAAACAATCGTCATTGACTTCACTTTGGATCGAACTTGTCTGGCATTTTTCGGGTGTGGAGAAGGACTCTTCCATTGTGAAGATTGTTGCTTCATTTCTGGATCGTATCCATAAATCCATGTTTCATCACCAGTAATAATTTTCTCCATAAACTGTGGGTCATTTTGTAGCTGTTCTTTAAGATCTGTGCAGGCAATCACACGGCTTTCCTTTTGGTCATTTGAAAGCAGGCGGGGCATGAACTTGGCGGCAATTCTTTTCCTGTCCAAATTATCTTTCAAAATGCTTTGAAATCTTCCAAAGGAGAATCCTAATGAGTCAGAAAGTTGTCTTATTGTAATGCGCCTATCATTTAAGACCATTTCCCTCACCTGATTGATATTTTCATCAGTTTTGCTGGAACAGGGTCGCCCCGAACTATCTGCTTCTTTAACTGATGTCACACCACTTTTAAATTTTGAAAACCATTCAAATGCTTGAGTTTTACCCATAACTTCCTCCCCATAAGCTGTTCTCAACATTTCATAGGCTTCTGTTGCAGTTTTACCGACTTTAAAGCAAATTTTCATGTTCGTTCTTTGTTCTTCGTAATCTGACATTTGCAGCACATGCAAAACACGTGTTCACTTCAAAGCATCTACCTCGTCACTGCATGGTCACAGGAAGTCACGTGATCTCTCATTTTTATCGGAAAGGTACGCTGCATGTACAGTCTGGGTAAGAATTAAAGAAATCCAAGTGTCAACATTGTTGTGAAGCCATTCCGTAAACTTTTTGATCACACCTCATATGTCAAAGTGCAGTCAAATGACGTAATCGAGTTAGTTGAATATATCTCAAGTATGCGCGATTGGAACACTTATTTATAATGTTAATAAACTGCAAGCTGAACCACAGCCAATCTCTGCATAATTTATACTGATATATTTCCTTTTCCAATTCACTGGTAGGGAAATTGGGTAGATAAAATTTCACTCCTCTGGGCAGCAAATAAGTATCCGAACATATTGCTTCAAAATTATAGCAACATATCGCTACAATATGGTAATAGAGCATGGAAAGATACTTTACTGCACAGCATCCATTATAAATGTCTTCTCTTTGTTTATTTCAATTAACTTGTACAGCTTTGATTTATACATATAATGAACCTCTTTGTTTTGTAACCTAGCAATGGATTTGTGATATGGAGCATTATCTAAGATTACAACAGAAGAAAGGGGCAAATTAGGAGCTAGTTTTTCTCCAATCCACTTTTCAAAGTTTACATTTTTTGTTTGTACATGGTAGCAACATGGTAGCTGATTCACAAAAAAAAAAAAAAAAAAAAAAAAAAAAATCGAAAAAAGAGAATGGAAACCACAAGCAAAACAGTATACAAAATTTTGATCCACAACAGGAATAAGGGGAATGCATATTGATAGCAAAGTTCATTGGGACATGGTTGTAAACAAACAACTGACCAATGATATTTTTTCACCTGCTTCCATTTCAGCCAACATAAAACAGGCTAACCTACATCAAAATTTGATAGAGTAAATATATTTTTTCTAAACACAGATCCATTACTATTTCTGATTCCTCTAGTTGCGCCAAGTGTCATTCGTTTATTAATAGGATACATTAAAGTTGTTTATTGTTCTCTGTTAATTTCTACCAATTGTTGCTCTTCTTTGTAGTTTTTCCTATTGCTTTTTGGGGTGATAGTGAATTGTACAGTGCGGTCGTTTTAAGGTAAGTCCACAAACCCACTATATGCATAGCATATTGTACTGCAGTGTGGTTTTCCAATATGCAAGTTGCGGCACATGACATATTCAAGGTTATCTTTATCAGCTGCTTTGTGTTCATGCTGTAAAGAGAGTTGGCATCTCAAGACATGCGTGTTGTGTGTGATTTGTTCAAGAGTATTAATGTCTTGTTATTAGTCCACTGCAATGTCTGCCGACAAATTCACACTTCAACAACAAATTTTTATGTATGATACAGATCATGTAGACAATTTCAGGAGAAATTTCCTGGTATTCCAGTTCCAGGTGGAGAAACTGTTAGACGTCTGGTTAATAAGGAAAAATGAGACGTAGCAGAGGAAAACATTTACAAAATTGGTGCATCTATTTGTGGGAATCCTAAAAAATAAAGTTTACAGAAACAATCTCCACACCACAGACAAACTTAAGGACAATATAAAAACATTACATAAGAACTTGTGTGTGTGTGTGAATGGAAACTTCATCCAAAGATATCAGGAATGTCTTCACGCAGATGGACACCAATTATAACAAACTTAGTGCTCATTAGAGTGCATGTTACTATGACTCATGTGGGAGTTACAGAAAGAAAAACCCACAGTTTAATAAACAGTGTGTGAAGCACGCATATGCGAGATCCGTTAACTCACCATAAAACAACCACATGGTATATAAACAAACTACGCACGATGCTTTCGCTATAAAACCAACACTCAGTGGATCCAAGGGAGCCAGAATGCACTTTTGCTGGTCTCATTCTCCTAGCTTGTGACTGGAGGGAGCTCTATTGGCTGATTCATGTCACGGCTGCCTTAAATAGTTTCTAAAGAGAAGACTGCAGTATGCACAATACGCATCTAATATTCCGTCCCTAGGAAAGGGAACAAGAAATTTAAAATTTGACCAATACTTGTTTCCTGTTTCCTTCAAATTTCTTGTGAGCACCTACAATATAACTGTATTTTAACTTTGTCGTTCTCAGTTACTGTGAACCAGCCTTAGTTGTCCCAGAATTTTCTGGAAACCCATTTATACTACACGCACGAACAGTTCCCTGCATTAGTGTTGATATGAATGTCTTACTTTACAAGTATTTGCAACAAGTTACAAATGAAACAGACAGCAAAAGGAACATTAATGGTAAGTTGGCAATACTAAGCAACGGCAGTATAATAATGATAACAGAGGTGTTTATAAACTCTAGACTAACTACCTAACCTCTACCCTTCATTCCCCAGAGACCTTAAGCTGGCGCACAGACAGTAATAACCATTTATTTATACTGCATTCTTAATCTAACCTTAAAACAATTAAATCTTGCTTAAGTTCAACTTATTCTTCAAATAATTCACACAATCATTAAGTCAAGCTGACTGTTGACTTGTTTTATTCACATCTTAAAATTTAAAAATTCAAAACATTTTAAGATATTACCTCAATAACTTATTCAACTTTAATGAATTATGCCCTAAAGTGCTTTGTGCTAAATATTACAATGCATTTTGTGTCTTATAATGAAATTACATGCAAAGAATAATTTATTTAAACAACAATAACATCCAAGAAGGAATATGAAATATATTATAGTGCAATACAGCTGATGGGATTTGTCTATAGCTTGATTATAACATTTCTTGTTTGCTTAATATTTCAAATTTTTGTTATGCCAGCTTTTACAGAGGTACTAATAAAAATTTTTATTTGAGTAAAAGGTTTAAAATTACACACATTTCCATAACTTCCTTATATTTATTACGTGACTGGAACTACATATATTGTTTCTCATGGTAACTGGTTTATGTACACAAACTTGTCTCTCTACCTTATGTTTGTGTGATGGGAACTATACTGTTTCTCATGGTACCTGGTTTATGTACACAAACTCGTGTCTCTTCCTTATGTTTGTTATGTGATGGGAACTATACTGTTTCTCATGGTAACTGCTTTATATACACAAACTCGTGTCTCTTCCTTATGTTTGTTATCTGATGGGAACTATACTGTTTCTCATGGTAACTGCTTTATATACACAAACTCGTGTCTGTTCCTTATGTTTGTTATGTGATGGGAACTATACTGTTTCTCATGGTACCTGGTTTATATACACAAACTTGTGTCTCTTCCTTAAATTTGTTATGTGATAGGAAGTATACTGTTTCTCATGGTAACTGGTTTATGTACACAAACTTGTCTCTCTACCTTATGTTTGTGTGATGGGAACTATACTGTTTCTCATGGTACCTGGTTTATATACACAAACTTGTGTCCCTTCCTTATGTTTGTTATGTGATAGGAACTATACCGTTTCTCATGGTAATGGTTTATATACGCAAACTTGTGTCTCTTCCTTATGTTTGTATTGTGATGGGAACTATACTGTTTCTCATGGTAACTGGTTTATGTACACAAATTTGTGTCTCTTGCTTATGTTTGCTATATGATGGGAACTATACTATTTCTCATGGTAACTGGTTTATGTACACAAACTTATGTCTCTTGCTTATGTTTGCTATATGATGGGAACTATACTATTTCTCATGGTAACTGGTTTATGTATACAAACTTGTGTCTCTTCCTTATGTTTGTGTGATGGGAACTATACTCTTTCTCATGGTAACTGGTTTATGTACACAAACTTGTCTCTCTACCTTATGTTTGTGTGATGGGAACTATACTGTTTCTCATGGTACCTGGTTTATATACACAAACTTGTGTCCCTTCCTTATGTTTGTTATGTGATAGGAACTATACCGTTTCTCATGGTAATGGTTTATATACACAAACTTGTGTCTCTTCCTTATGTTTGTTATGTGATGGGAACTATACCGTTTCTCATGGTAATGGTTTATATACACAAACTTGTGTCTCTTCCTTATGTTTGTTATGTGATAGGAACTATACCGTTTCTCATGGTAATGGTTTATATACACAAACTCGTGTCTCTTCCTTATGTTTGTTATGTGATGGGAACTATACTCTTTCTCATGGTAATGGTTTATATACGCAAACTTGTGTCTCTTCCTTTTGTTTGTTATGTGATGGGAACTATACCGTTTCTCATGGTAATGGTTTATATACACAAACTTGTGTCTCTTCCTTATGTTTGTGTGATGGGAACTATACTCTTTCTCATGGTAACTGGTTTATGTACACAAACTTGTCTCTCTACCTTATGTTTGTGTGATGGGAACTATACTGTTTCTCATGGTACCTGGTTTATATACACAAACTTGTGTCCCTTCCTTATGTTTGTTATGTGATAGGAACTATACCGTTTCTCATGGTAATGGTTTATATACACAAACTTGTGTCTCTTCCTTATGTTTGTTATGTGATGGGAACTATACTCTTTCTCATGGTAATGGTTTATATACGCAAACTTGTGTCTCTTCCTTTTGTTTGTTATGTGATGGGAACTATACCGTTTCTCATGGTAATGGTTTATATACACAAACTTGTGTCTCTTCCTTATGTTTGTTATGTGATGGGAACTATACTCTTTCTCATGGTAACTGGTTTATGTACACAAACTTGTGTCTCTTGCTTATGTTTGTGTGATGGGAACTATACTCTTTCTCATGGTAACTGGTTTATGTACACAAACTTGTCTCTCTACCTTATGTTTGTGTGATGGGAACTATACTGTTTCTCATGGTACCTGGTTTATATACACAAACTTGTGTCTCTTCCTTATGTTTGTTATGTGATAGGAACTATACCGTTTCTCATGGTAATGGTTTATATACACAAACTTGTGTCTCTTCCTTATGTTTGTTATGTGATGGGAACTATACTCTTTCTCATGGTAATGGTTTATATACGCAAACTTGTGTCTCTTCCTTATGTTTGTTATGTGATGGGAACTATACCGTTTCTCATGGTAATGGTTTATATACGCAAACTTGTGTCTCTTCCTTATGTTTGTTATGTGATGGGAACTATACTCTTTCTCATGGTAACTGGTTTATGTACACAAACTTGTGTCTGTTCCTTATGTTTGTTATATGATGGGAAATATACTGTTTCTCATGGTAACTGGTTTATATACACAAACTTGTGTTTGTTCCTTATGTTTGTTATGTGATGGGAACTATACCGTTTCTCATGGTAACTGGGTTATGTATACAAACTTGTGTCTGTTCCTTATGTTTGTTATGTGATGGGAACTATACTGTTTCTCATGGTAACTGGTTTATGTATACAAACTTGTGTCTGTTCCTTATGTTTGTTATGTGATGGGAACTATACTGTTTCTCATGGTAACTGGTTTATGTATACAAACTTGTGTCTGTTCCTTATGTTTGTTATGTGATAGGAACTATACTGTTTCTCATGGTAACTGGTTTATGTATACAAACTTGTGTCTGTTCCTTATGTTTGTTATGTGATGGGAACTATACTGTTTCTCATGGTAACTGGTTTATGTACACAAACTTGTCTTACTACCTTATGTTTCTGTGATTGGAACTATACTGTTTCTCATGGTAAGTGTTTATATACACAAACTTGTGTCTCTTCCTCATGTTTGTTATGTGATGGGAACTATACTCTTTCTCATGGTAACTGGTTTATGTACACAAACTTGTGTCTCTTGCTTATGTTTGCTATATGATGGGAACTATACTATTTCTCATGGTAACTGGTTTATGTATACAAACTTGTCTCTCTACCTTATGTTTGTGTGATGGGAACTATACTCTTTCTCATGGTACCTGGTTTATATACACAAACTTGTGTCTGTTCCTTATGTTTGTTATGTGATGGGAACTATACCGTTTCTCATGGTAACTGGTTTATGTATACAAACTTGTGTCTGTTCCTTATGTTTGTTATGTGATGGGAACTATACTGTTTCTCATGGTCACTGGTTTATGTACACAAACTTGTCTCTCTACCTTATGTTTGTGTGATTGGAACTATACTGTTTCTCATGGTAATGGTTTATATACACAAACTTGTGTCTCTTCCTCATGTTTGTTATATGATGGGAACTATACTCTTTCTCATGGTAACTGGTTTATGTACACAAACTTGTGTCTGTTCCTTATGTTTGTTATATGATGGGAAATATACTGTTTCTCATGGTAACTGGTTTATATACACAAACTTGTGTCTGTTCCTTATGTTTGTTATATGATGGGAACTATACTCTTTCTCATTGTAACTGGTTTATGTACACAAACTTGTGTCTGTTCCTTATGTTTGTTATATGATGGGAACTATACTCTTTCTCATGGTAACTGGTTTATGTACACAAACTTGTGTCTGTTCCTTATGTTTGTTATATGATGGGAAATATACTGTTTCTCATGGTAACTGGTTTATGTACACAAACTTGTGTCTGTTCCTTATGTTTGTTATATGATGGGAAATATACTGTTTCTCATGGTAACTGGTTTATGTACACAAACTTGTGTCTGTTCCTTATGTTTGTTATATGATGGGAAATATACTGTTTCTCATGGTAACTGGTTTATGTACACAAACTTGTGTGTGTTCCTTATGTTTGTTATATGATGGGAAATATACTGTTTCTCATGGTAACTGGTTTATGTACACAAACTTGTGTCTCTTCCTTATGTTTGTTATATGATGGGAACTATACTGTTTCTCATGGTAATGGTTTATATACGCAAACTTGTGTCTCTTCCTTATGTTTGTTATGTGATGGGAACTATACTCTTTCTCATGGTACCTGGTTTATGTACATAAACAATAGTAACGAAAAATTGTTGCAACTTCTTAAATATTTATACTATCTAAGGGGTAGGAAAGGCGTTTATCACTTTGTCTACCACTACGCTATAGTAGAAGAGAAGAATTGTTTTGTAACCAAATATTTTGTAACTCTATTTCACCACAAAAAGATGTTTTGAGGTCCCAAATAAAAGAAGTGCTTTTAGAAAAATGGGTCCTTTCCTCTGTGAATAGAATATATAAAAAATGAAGGATCTGAGAAATATCACACTTGGTATATATAAAATTTTATAAGGTAGTAATAGTGGTGTGAATTTTAAATTATAAAAGATCTCTATATCTAATGTTGGAGTGATCAATTTCCATTGTGGATTTGGTAGTGGCAACTCAAAATTCATTACATGGTGTTTATATTTTGTGACTAAATTCTTTTCCCAAGTATCCAAATCTGTTGTGTATTTTATAGGTTTTAGGAATGTTGTATTTGGTAAGATGATGTGATGGTTATTCAAAAGTAGTGTGCAACTACAGATTTGTCTGTCCATTTGTGTTTGATGTATCTCATATGATGGGACTTTTTACTTTTGTAAATTTGGTCACATTCTGGAAAACTGATTTCGTAGATACCTGCTTTTGTTTATCTGAGGTATCTGGTTCTTCAACTTGAGGTAGAATAATTTCTCTGAACTGAATTTGTTTTGTAGGTGGATGTTGTGGAATTTATACCGAGGTTGCCCCACTTGGAGCTCAGACGTTTTTACTTATACTTTTTCATGGTAAATTCCCTTTTGTCGCCACGTGTTATGTTCAATGTGATGTCCACGAGCCAGAACTATAGCTCTGCAGCACAATTTCCATTGTAGAAGACTGCGCCATAGAACAGTAAAGGGGATGTTATCCTGCTCCTCCTGGCTGACTTTCCAAAGACCTCAGTTGTGGTGAGACATTGGGAAGCAAGGAGCTGTATCCATTGGTGAGGCAACTGGTGGCTTAACCAGGATTCCTTTAAATGTTATCACATTTACAACCATTTCCTCAGTTTTCTGGTGGTAGTAATCCTGGCAAGATCCAGTAGTGTGGCTGGATGCTTTATCTCTGTGGATCCAAACATTTGGAGCATCCTGGCCATACAACCAGGAATCTCTTCATCAGAAATTGGGTCCATGACATTCCTTTGGTATTAGGCTGCATTAATTCTTGCATTTTTGGCAACTCTGTGAATGCTGAGTTTGCCCCAAGAGCAGTATCCTGCAACCACTTAGAAAACTTCCCCTTGTTCTCCCAGATGAAGTTGGAGCATCTCTTTTGGCCCACTTGATGGTAGTAAATGGAGAGGGGTTTGTTTGTGCCATCTAGAAACCATATTTCATCTAAGGAAGCCACCCATTGCCACTTTTCACCTACCAGTGGTGTTCATAAAGTTTTCTTTCGCTGCTGATATGCTGCTCTTCAACACATGCCCTTGTGCTTTATGCCACCGATCTAGACCCAAATTTTTGTGGATTATCTGTAAATAGTCACTTTAGATGTTCCAATGCAGTTGGCAATGTTTGAGTTAGAGGGTTTCTTGTGTTATTGATGTTCTCACCTTGGCTACTAAGCCTTAGATAGAGCTGGTTGCAGCCTTTTACACGTTGGGCCTCACTGGGAATCCATTTTTGTGCAGCTGTGTTATATCCCAACATAAGACTTTTCTGTTTGCACCTTTCTACTATCATTGAAAGGCTGTAAGTCCAACAATGTACCCCTGCCACAAATCAGTGACTTTAGAAGCGATTATGGAGTAGAGTTTGCTCTAGACTGTACCAGCAAACAGCAGGTACATGTAGCAAATGTCACCATTTGGATCAACAATAGTACTGGGAGAGTGATTCAAAATGGTCCAAGCTTAGCAGGGGGAACCTAACTGTAGTACATTTTCGGGTGGAAAGAACTTTCTGAAAATCATTTTGTTGTTTGTTGGGTCAGCTTTGTGGTATCATTAATGTTTATTTTTCTTGAATTTTGTTATTTTCTTGTCAATGATTTGTTTGGTGAAGCCCTTGTTATTGCTGTGTTGACTACATGTTTGTATTCTCCTTCTGTTAAGAGCGTGTAAACCAATCTATGGGTGAAACTGTTTAGGACCACATGTTTGAGTGGGGCTGGGTTGAAGCTATCCTTTTTACTTTCTCTACCACGTACATAGTACTGCATTCCACCCAAAAATTCAATACTGATATTTCACCAGAAATACATGTTTTGAAGTCCCCTGAAACTAAAAAGAGCTCTATTGGAAAAAGGTGTATGTGTCTGTGTACAGCGTAACTTAAAAACGAAAAGTCGAATAAATTCCAAACTTGGTATTTAGGTTCGTACCTTCCAAATGTGTGACATGAAGTTTTTCAAGAAAATCCCCCACTCCATCCCTGCATATGGGAGATTTTTTTGAAAATTTTTATTTTCTTAAAGCTGGCTTAACAATTTTTATTGAAATACCACATATTAAAGATATATATAAATGTATATCTTGAATTATCTGGGAATAGCCTATGAAACCCTCTTCGTTTGGAAGGAATTTTATATAATCTTGTTTAACTGATAAATATTAAGCAATAAATGAAAACACATTGCACAAAAATGTAGATCTTGTTAAACATACAACTCACTCACTCACTGTGATTATATTGCCAGAGTAGAAAATATGCTGCAACAAGAAAATTACATACAAATTCAAGAAGACCCATTAAAATTACATTTAAAAGCCTTCAATCAAACCATCCAGGAAAGCAAAACTATAACAAACACTGATAAATCTAGATTCAAACCAGACCACCCCACTTTACCAAGAATGTATGCTCTACCTAAAATACACAAACCGGGTAATAAGATGAGACCAATCGTCAGCAATATTGATTCTCCTACCTACAAACTGGCAAAATGGTTAGTACAGAGATTCTCTTCACTACCAAAATTCAATAGCAAAAACATAATGAATTCAGAAGATTTAATACAGAAGATAAAATCCCTGGAACTCGAACCAGAAGACAGATTAGTTTCCTTTGATGTCACTGCACTATTTCCAAGTGTCCCTACAGATCAACTCCTGCGTCAATTAAAGAAATGGCTACAGCAGACTAACCTACTTGAAGAAGAAATAGTAGACCTCATACAACTTACCAATTTATGCATTGCACAAAATTGTTTTAGTTTCAATAAGAAGTTCTATCAACAACCAACTGGTCTAACCATGGGCAACCCACTTTCACCCTTCTTGGCAGATTTATTTATGAGCTACTTAGAAAAACACACATAACAACTTCCTTTCCATACATGTTTAAAGTTTGGCACAGATATGTTGACGACATCTTCGCTGTTGTCCCTAATAGGTTCATGCAAGACTCCTTAGCCTTACTAAACCTACAGAACCAATCAATAAAATTCACCATAGAAATAGAAAAAGAAGGCATGCTACTATTTTTAGACCTAAAAATCATCAGAGAACAAAAGAACCTAACCTTTGGAATATACAGGAAGCCAACACACTCTACTAATTACATAAAAAATAAGAGTTTCAATCCAACTACACACAAACATGCAGTACTAAACAGCCTAACACACAGACTGGTATATACCCCCTTAAATAAAAAAGAATACCAGTTAGAATACCAGCATATAGTAGACACAGCAATACATAATGGGTACAACAAAGCAACTATTGACAAAAAAATTGCAAAATTCAAACGACAGATGCACATCAGAAACACAACAAATCTCAGCCAGCAAGATAAAGAGCTAAAGTTCAAGAAATTCACATACCCCCCAGGAACATTTCACAAATTTAAGAAGATTTTCATGAAACATAACATCTACTTAGCTCCACATAACAAATTTAACATAGAGAAATTACTTTGTAACAAGTTAAAAGACCCCATTCCACAAGACAAAAAAGCTGGAATCTATAAAATCAATTGTTCAGATTGCAATAAAGTATACATAGGTAAGACAAAAAGAAACCTAGAAACTAGGCTAAAGGAGCACATGAGATGTATTAAATACAAACAAATGGACAAATCTGCAGTTTCACACCATTTTTGGATCACTAATCACAACATCAAACCCAATATTACATTAGTCAAACCAGCCAAATTTGCAGCCGAATTAGATGCATGGGAGAAGATCACCATTCTAAAACACAACACACATCTAATGAATTTTGATTTGCCGCCACCAAATCCTCTCTGGAAGTACATTTCTCCACCACAAGATGCCACCACAGGATCCAGTCCAAAAAACGGAAACACCAACAACACGGGCCAGTCGAATTAACTTCTGAGGATGGGAACAACCGTTTCCCGAAACATGTTAAGTGAGTAAACTTAAGTGATGTTAGTGTAACAATTCCGACTTACCTTTAAATAAATTCAATACACATCACTGTTTCTAGCTTCTTTTCATTACAATATCAACGTCATTTGCAATAAGTTTTTTTTTTGGGAATAAGCCATTTCTGAAATATCCCTTATTAATGGTTTGAGTTCTTCAATACTTATTCTTTTAAAGTCCTTTCAACATTCAGTTGTTTCTCGTGATGTTATGGGAACAGTATGGAATTTTAAGGCCAGCATATAGCGTCCAGTTGTTAAACATTTGACTATTGCTGTTCTCTTTGTGTCTATAACGAAATATGTAATGTAGCTATTTCTGCAAAGGTTTATCCCGATTAAAATGTAGTAGGTATAAAAATAAGCTTTAGTAAGAATAGTTTGTATATCCATGAATAAACGAGAGGGTAGAGAAAGTCATGTGATTTTTTTATGTAATTTTCAGAATGTGTAGGCTTCTTGTAAACACCAAAATTGATCTCAGAAACCAAATCAAGATCAAATGTTTAAGACATCTACATTTTTTTGTGTAGTCAAATTTTGTCTATGTCTTACAGTTTACCAATTATACAAAAGTAATTCTAAATGAAGAGGACTTTATAGGCTATTCCCAGAAAATTCAAAATATACATTTTATTTTTCATGAAAATTTGTTAAACACACATACTTCAATCAAAATCATTACAAAACCATTTTAGAAAATCAAAAATAACAACAACAAAAATTCCATGCAAAAGGTAGTTTGGGCTGGGAGTGTCGCATCCTTAGAAGCCGCTGAACTTAAATACTATGTTTCATTTTTAACAGAATTTTCATTTTTAAGTTATACTATTCATTCACACATGGAACTTCTCTTCTAAAATTCCCCCCCCTCTTTTTTTTATTCAGAGTGTTCCAAAAAGTATGTTTTCATTCAAATCTCACTAATGAATTTGAAGCATTTCCAGCCTGTAATGGTTGCCAAGTTTGACGACACCTTTTAAAGCCAAACTCAGTGTCACTTTTTGACATTGTCTCCAACATCTGCTGTTGATTCTGCTGCCAGCTGTTTCAGTGGTTGGCTAGGAGATCCTTCTCTTGGGATATGCATGAGTGTATTTTGAAAGGATAACACCAGTTTAGTTGCTGAGAAATTTTAATGTTGATGACTAAAATATTCAGTTTAAGAAAAGTCGTCAATGGTTGAACTTATGAACTGATTACTTCTATAACAATAATTAAGTGAAACGTCAGTTACCACAAGTTGCAGAAATGTTACTCGGAAAGTTGCTGCTCAATAGCCGCTACATCTTACTCAAATATGTCTCTAAGCGCTACACAGTTTATAATGAAACTATCGCACGCGTAGTCACAAGGATCATCTTCACACGATTAAGTCACGTGATTAGCTGAATAATCTCATTAGAATGCACAAACTTTTATTAACTTAAGCTCCGCTTACCTATTACCCCTACCATGGTTCCTCCCCGCTTGGGCCAATACTTAAAATCCTACATGTGCATCTGTGACACTGTTACACTGCCAGAATCTAAGAATTTCACTTCCTTTCTCTTTTACAGAATTTCAGTCTATGTGACTGCAATCTTACTGAACTTTATTTTAAACTGCATTCTAGAATTCTTTATGCCTACTGTGTTTACTCCTCAGCTGTTGCTAATGACTCTTCTTAATATGACTGGCTAATTACCTTTTTTTCGGACAAAACTTTTCAACTCCAGTTTGTTAAGTTATTCATTGATTTAATATATAGAAATTATTTATTGCAATTATTTCTCTGTCTTACTATCATTTCTTTATTTAATTCTTTATATCTTCCTGTCAATAATTCCAGTATCAAATATTTGGATGGAATACAATATTTCTTGTACTTACTACAGATATGTGGTAGAGAAAATAAACATAAATTAATTTGGGGTTGCAGCTTGTGTTTGAATAATAACTGCGTTTTTATTCACAGATACTCTTTAACTGCTATGGTTCTTAGCATCCCATTCTATATTCGGTGAAAGACCAGAAATGTTGTTCAGAGGCCTCTTTATCAGGCTTGAGGTTCTTTTACATGCCGTAAATCTACAACACGGGACTTCAGGCTTTACCTGCCTTCCAAAGGAAGCCATGCTAAGGATTTTTACGCCTGAAAAAATCTAAATTTCGACCAGGTTTGAACCTGCAACCTTGGGAACTAGAGGCTAGCATGGTACCCCTAGACTACAGAGTATGACATCTAGTGTTCAGATGAATCAGGAAGTGTTCACAAGTATGGAATACAGAGGAGCATGGACAGATTCTTTCATTTCATTATTCAGTTCATGTACACATCCCTGTGAACAAGAGTACCTGACAATTCTTAGAACCACTCTATCTATAAACCTACCTACCTTCCACCTGCAAACCAATTACCTGTCCTATCATGCAAATTCCCAAACATCCACCCAGCACACAACATCTTATACCAAAAATGAACATCCTGCTTCATCGTGTAGAATGAAAATCTAATGTGTGTTGCAACAGATACAAAATTTAAGACATTGTCCAACCATATAACCTATATTAATATTAATAAGAGAGACAATTTATGTGCCTGTACTTAAGGTAATCTCAAAAACCAAACATCGAAAAGTCCTATTCTTTCTGGCAGTATATACTATACAATACCTTCTACGAGGGTCATTCGGAAATAGTTTACAATAGTAGTTTTGGTAACCTCTTTATTAATGAACATGATTCAATGTACATGTGATCTCTCAATATACTTCCCAATGACATCATACACTGTTGCCACCTTCTGCCAACTTCATTATTGCAACACGCAACCACTGTTTGGGGGTACTATGCACTCACTCTGGACAGCTGTTTGCAAGTCCTCACTGTTGCCAAATCTTACTTTGCAGTGCATCCATTGCATTACTTGCATTATTTGGCAAAAAGTGTTGCCAAATAATGCATAATCAGATGGAGTATGGTACAATGAATATGGTGGATGTGGCAAAACAATAACCCTGAGATGCCAATTTTGCAGTCGTGATGTTGCTGGTGTGGGGCCGTGCATTCTTATGCTGGAGGAGCACTCCTTTCAACCATTTCCCTGTTGATGAATCCTGCATCTAAGTTGTGTAAGGGTGTCTCAGTACACCGTGCTGTTGACAGTTGTTCCTTGTGGAAGCCAGTCCATTAGCAGTATGCCACAAGTGTCCCAAAAGACGGAGATAATCTGCTTACCTCTAGGTGGAGCAGCATGAAATTTCTTGGGCCAGGAACTCCCAGGATTTTTCCATTGCATGAATTGGTATTTCTTTTCAGGTGTATGGTAGTGACACCATCATTCACCAGTTTCTCCAAAAAATCTGGATATTTATTATTTGTTTCCAACAGTTGATGACACACTTCAACTCTGTTTTCCTTCTGTGCCTGTGTCAAGTCTGTGGAACCCAAAGTGCACACATCTTTTTCATAACCAAATCGTGATGAATGATGGTTGCAAGGTTGCGTGGCCAAGCCTGTCTGTGATTCCTGTTCATCAAAGTTCATGCGCCTATCAGCCATAATCATTCAAACACAACGTCAATGGTGCTCGGCGACCACAATGTTGATAGATGACCAGCACTCACATTCTTGTGTGCAGATTCCGTTCCACTGGTGAACCTAGCAATCCAGTTGAAACAGTCTTTCATGCAGGGGGTTCTTGACCACATATCACAGTTAAATATTTATGAATATCTGCTTGGCTCCTTCCTTCCACAAAAACCATGCACCCATCTTTGTCCATGGCTTCCTCCACTTAACAAGTGTTGTCCTTTCACTATATACACTCTGTTCACAACTGCCATCTAGCATCTGTGTGGTGTGCTAGTATCATTCATTATCTCACAAGAGGACATGCCCATGGATTAAACAGTATTTTTAAAACAATGGATTTGTAAATCATTTTCAAACACCCCTCAGTTATTTCAATTCATGAATTACTAAAAGTCTAAAAAGATTCACAAAGCCTTTGTTGAGAATGCCATGGAGAAAAATGGCTAGTGTAATCCACAGAGAACATGTCTAAAAACAAAAGCCACCAACATTTAATTCCAAGCAACATACATAGATGGCCATGATGTAACACAGGGCTTAAAAGGTGTCAATCGATCCTGCTTAGGACAGTATGAATTGAGTTATATTGGTTTCTTTAATTGCCATTTCTCAAATACTGCAGATGTTTGTATAATGAAACAGTATCAAAACCTCTGAATAGCCTTCATTTTAATTCTATAGATGTATGTGCTGAAGTTTCTGGGTGTCAAACCCTTGTAATTACCCTCATGTAAGAAAGTTTTGCTTTATTTCCTTAGTGCCTATGGCCTAATCAAGTTCGTTAGCACAGCATGCTAAGTAATTGTATAATGAGAGAAAATTATGTCCAGTTAACATTAAATAAATCAGTGAACACAATATTTTGTAATCAACAAATGAGATGGTTGCAGACTATGCGTTTCTCCAAAGAGGATAACTTGGTGGCCTGGGAGTGGGGGGATCTTCATCTTCACCTCTATTTCAATGAATATGTGTAGCTTTTATGTTATTAAATAACTACGGGAGCAAAGAGAAAGTACAGAGGTTTAAAATGTCACTTACTGAGATTATCTAAAAACATTAAGCGACCATTCAGACTGATGATTGTTCCGACATCAAAGTGTATTTCTAGGCTATGCAGCATTTATAAAACTTGGAAGACTGTCAGGTGAAAGTTAAGGAAGTCAGATGTTACGCCAACATTTCACATCCTTTGTGTGAATATCAGGGGATTTTTCATCCGTTAGTAGGAAGAGACGGGACAGTACAAAATTACAATTATAAGGGGTAAAGGGGAGGATTCACCATAAAAATCACCTAGATCATTGTACAATAATTTCAGGTAGAAGGGGGAGGTAAATAAAATTAATTCATCATTCAAGTTTAAAAGTTACCTGTGCAACGAAGTGTTAGTCAGCTATTTCGAATAATGCAACAAACATCATAAAATCCTGTATAACGAACATCGTCTTGTGTGCCCTAAGCCCTTAATACATGGCTTTTGCAACTGGCCCCTTTCAGTCTTACCTGGATGTTTCTTCCGGTGACGAGACCACTCCCAGTATCTCTTCTGTGCCATCTAAAGCAGTCTTCTGTAACAAAGTTAAAACATTTAAATGGGACTAGCAAATTAATGTCTTTGGAAGAAACATATCCACTACCCTTAAAAGTAGCAGAGATATAATTTTTAGTTTTCTACCTCATACCTATCAGGTAGAGGAAGTATTGTATTGCACCAAAAGATTCTGTATCAAGATTTCACCAGAAACACATCTTTTGAGGATTTTTAGAAAAAAATCTGATGTGTTACACTCACATGGCTTTCTCTACTCTTGTACAAACTATTTTTACAAATGCTTATTCTCCATATGCTTCATGTTAATCGAGATGTCAATCTTATTGCTAACTTTCTTGTAGACACAAGGGGAATATCGTAGGTTTTAAGCGATAGTCAAATTTTTAAGCGCTGGTTGCTATGTGGTGCATTACATTCTCTTTGCATTACCAGGATAAACAAAATTAATAACGAATTTGAGAAAAAGTATAAGTATTGGAAAATTTAAGGGAATAACAAGCAATATCTCGCAAATGGTTCACTCAACAAAAGAAACGTATATGACATAAATTGTGTATTTTAACGCGATCTACATTTTTCGTGGTAAAATTTTGTCTATCTCTTATGGTTTACCAGTTATGCAAAAGTCGTTCACAATAAAGTATACTTTTGGAGACATTCCCAGGAAATTCAAGATATACATTTTATTTGTCATAAAAATATCTTAAACATATGATATTTTAATCAAAATCGTTAAGAGCCATTTTTGAGAAAATTAAAATTTATCTTCCATGTAAACGGTACTCTGGGGTGGGGGATTTTCTTGAAAACCTTTGTGTCGCATCCTTGGAAGATACTGAACCCAAATACCAAGTTTGGTGTTTATCCGACTGTTCGTTTCTGAGTTATGCTGTTCACAGACACACACATACACGGACATGTTTCCAAAAATGCTTTTTTTTGGATTCAGGGGGTCTCAAAACATGTATTTCCGATGAAATATCGGTATCAAAATTTTGGGTGGAATACAATACTTCCCCTACTCACTATACATAGTAGAGAAAGTAAAAAGGTCCCTGTCTGTGTAAAGGCTAGTTTACAACTACCAGGAATAGCAACCAGAACAAAAATGACAGAGTTGAAACACTAATGGGAGAGTTGACAACTGACAGGAAGCTTTCCCGGGCCTAGGGAACAGGAAGGAAGACTTGCCATGTTTTAACTTTCTCGTTCTCATTCCCAGGCACAGCATATTAGATCCATATTATGCATATTACTCTCTTCACTGTAGAGGTTATTCTAGGTAGCCGTGACATGAAACAGCCTTTAGTGCTTTCTATAGTCGCAAGCTGGAAACATGAAACTGGAAGAATGAAACGTTGCACATGACAGCTAGCGATTAAGTTGGTACACTCGCAAAAAAACAGATGAAAAGCTTTAACTGTTAGACTTCCTAAACCAATCACAAGGCAAAATTTCAGGTAGTCTATGACAAAGCGGAACTGGAAGTGGCTCTGTTGCCGGATGTAGCTATTTCCAACCATGTGTTACAGTTTGTGAATCTCTAGCACGTGCGTCAAGTTCTTCTTTGCAAGCTAATATTGTTCATTGTTATTTATATTTGTGGTTATTGTTGGTGTTCGTTTATACATATATTTATTTATTTAATTATGTTTATCTTTTATATATATTTCATTTATATTATTTACACAAGATTTGAAGTGTGACAATGTCTCAAAAATGATGCCAAACACAGAGTGATGATTCATGAAGTGAAAAACCTTTGCGTCGAGATGTGACACTTAATAGTCAGGCATTGGAACTGTTAAGAAGACCCCAAGAATTTTTTGAACAGGAGGAGTACATCAAGGTTCATGGGCATCCCTCTATTCCTGCTGATGAAGCCGTACAATGAAGTGCATCAGCTCTTGAACTAATTACAAGAACTGTTATTCACAAGGGAATGAAACTCTAAGAGAAAGAGGACAAAATTCCTGAGCCATCTGGAACGCAGCATGAGTGAAAATAACTTCGTTATCGGAGCTTATAATTTGTTTTATTTCTCCTCATTGTAGCAAGTACTTTTATTTTGTTTCTATATTGACAAAAGCACTAATTTATTCTACATATGTTGCAATGTTTACCCTGAGTTATTTTCAATTAACAATAATAATACGAAATGGTTATTACTCATTGACGTTCACTACTTACATACACTTTTTGTATGCGGCCTGACATGATAGACAGGAGAACAATCAGCTGTTGTCGTTTACTAACCACTCTGGCAACGTCGCAACCACAATGTAGCCAATTTTATGCGAAGCCACATGAACAAGATTCAACGGCGGGAGTATAGTAATATAATATGTGCTTCCTAACCTCAGATCCTGACATCCACAGATCCAGTGAATGTTGGTTCTTCTAGTGAAAGATCATCTGTACCTAGGTTGTTTATATGCTACTGCCTCAAAAACAATAGCAGAAGCTAAAAATAACAGCAAAAAACCAGTAGAAATTAACAAAGAACAACAAACAACTTTAATGTGTCCATTAATAAAGGAATGAAAGCTTAGTACAACTAGAGAAATCAGAAACGTAATGAATCTGCATTTAGATAATGGTTACTCTACGGAATGTTGACATAGACTAACCCACATTATGTTGGCTGATTTGGAGGCAGGTGAAAAAATATCATTGGTCAGTTAAAAATAAATGAAATCCCAATGCACAAAATTGACTTTCCACTTTGTGATCAACATGCGTTCCTGTTCTTATTAGTGCGCTGCTGTGCTTCTCGTTTCCATTCTCGGGCTATTCTGAACCAGCCTTAACTCTAAAAGAAAAGTCCCATAAATACCAAAGCTGATATTTAAGTTCAGTATCTTTCAACGGTGCAACAAAGTTTTTCAAGAAAATCCCCCCCCCCCACCAAACTATCCTTCACTTGAAAAATGTTTTATATATATTTTACTTTCTCAAAAATGGCTCTTATGATTTTGATTAAAATAACATATGTTTAAGATATTTACATGTTAAATCAAATGTACATCTTCAGTTTTATGGAAATAGTCTCTGAAGTGCTCTTTATTCAGAAGGAATATTCTATAATTATGTATAAACGGTAAACCTTAAGAAACAGACAAAAATTTACTACTACACAAAAAGTACAGATCTCTTTAAGACAATTATTTAATATAACTTTTTTGTGCAATCAGCCATTTCCGAGATATGCATTAGTATTGGTTAAACTTTTTCAATGCTTTATAATTTTTTAAAGTGCTGTCACTATTCAATTGTTTCTGGTGATCTCACAGAAAGAGTATGGAATTTTAAGGCTAACATATAGCAATGTGCTTTACAGTGTCTGACTATAGACGCCATTTCTTCTTTACTCTAGTATGTGCCACAAATTGTGTAATTTAACTACTTCTCCATGACATTGTGAGAAACAATTGAATAGCAAAACAACTTCAAGAAGATGTCAAATTCAAAACAATAATAATTAAGGATATTTGGGATATGGCCGATGCCAAAAAAACAAATTATTTGAAATAAACTGTGTGTTTTAAAGACATCTACATTTTTTTTGTGTAGTATATTTTTGTCTTATGTTTTACAGTTTGTCAGTTACACAAAATCATAGAAAATTCCTTCTGAATGAAAAGGATTTCACAAGCTATTCCCAGAAAACTCAATATATATATTTTATTTGTCATCCAAATATCTTAAATATATGCCACTTTAATCAAAATTGTTAAGAAGCATTTCTGAGAAAGTCAAACATTTTTATAAATGGTCCATGTAAATTATAGTTTGGGTTGGTGTAATTTTCTTGAAAATCTTTGTCACATTCTTGGAAGAACTATACTTAAATACCAGGTTTCATACAAAATGATCTCTATCTCCCTCCCCCTCCCTCTCCCCCTCTCTCTCTCAAAAGAGATGGTGGTGGTGGTGAAAATTATTTGTTTAAAATTCTCTTTTATTTATGGACTCTCTTTACTACTATGATCCTTAGCATCTCATTTTAGTTGGGAGTGAAACACCAATAATTTTGCTCACAGGCTTGAGGTTCTGTTACATGCCATAAATCTATGACATGGGACCACTGGCTTTACTTCCCTTCCGAAGGAAGCCATGCTATGGATTTTAACACCGGAAAAGAATCCACTGCCCTCCATCGGGTTTGAACCCACAACCTTGGGAACCAGGGGCTAGCATGGTAGCCACTACACCACGGAGGACAACAATAATGATGATGAGAGCACCACCAACCAGAGTTTCAAAATATATACTTCTGGTGAAACCTTGGTAACAAATTTTTGGATGGAACACAATACTTTCTCTACTTACTATGTGCATGGTAGAGAAAGTAAAAAGAGTGTTATCTTAAATAATAATTGCCAAACAGATATTCAATCCAGCATGTTCCCCTAACAGAGACAGCATCACATGGCACACTATAAGATACATATTTTGGCTCATAATTAAGGATAGAATGTTTCTATTTTACAAATGTTACCTTTACCTTGTTGTCTACATCAGTTGATGATCTCTCAAGCCACCAAGGTTCTTCTTTGATCTCCACTTTTGTACGACATTCACTGTATAAGAAGCCATTCTCCGACTCGATGCCACTCCATGAAACAGTTTGTGGCAGCACCAGAGGTTCTTCTTTGATCTTCATTTTGTTACCCATATCGCTGTGTATGACAGTGTTTGACTCTTTTGTATCACATGAGCCAAGAGGATCTTCACATTCTGATTTAACACCACTAAGGCACCAGGGGTATTCTATTTTGTGATCCATTTCTTGGCATATGGTTACATTCTTCTCAAGGACGACCTGCTCAAACAGAAACAATCAAGTGAAACTGCTTTGCTATTTCATTATTTACCTGATGTGTTACATTCACATGACAATCTCTACACAAATAATTCTTATGAAAGTTTATTTTCCTACCTCTTCATTTTAATTGACATAAACCTTTCCAGAAATAGCTACATTACCATTTCGTTATAGATACAAATGGAGTAATGATAACAAAAGTTTCAGAACTGGCTGCTGCATTTAAAATTCTATACTCTTTCCATGACATTGCGAGAAGCAAGTGTAAATCAACAGGATTTTAAATGTATGGCTAAATATTAAACAATTCAAACCATTAATTACGAGTATCTCGAAAATGATTGATGTCACAAAAAAAGAAAGTTATTTGAAATAGAGTGTATGTTTTAAAGACATCGCATCTTTTGTGTAAAGCATTTTCGTCTATTGCTTAACATTTACCAGTTAAACAACATTATACCAAATTTCTTCCAAATGAAGTGGACTTCACAGGTTATTAACAGAAAATTCAACATATACATTTTATTTGTTATGTAAATATCTTTAATATATGGCATTTTAAACAAAATCATTAGCCAGTGTTTATAAAATCAACAGTTTTGAAAAATATTCCATGTAAAGGGTAATTTGGGATGGAGGTTTTGTTTTTAATGTACATGTCACATCTTTGGAAGGTAAACTTAAATACCAAGTTTTATATTTACACAATTTTTCATTTTTAAGTACCTTTTTCTAAAAATGCCTTTTTGGATTCAAGGGACCTCAAAACTGTATTTCTGGTGAAATCTCAGTTTCAAGTTTTTGGGTGGAATGCAATGCCTTCTCTACCTAATATACATGTGGTAGAGGAGGTAATTATCATGGCATTCTCTATCCATTTTTACAAAGGCCTAATTGAGATAAAACTTTACAGAAATAGTTTGATTACATATTTACAAGCAAGTGAAGTGATAGTCGCTACCTGCTCCTTGTATTGGAAAATTCAAACCAATGGCCTCAAGTATCCACTAGATGGTTAGTGTCCATCTAATCTTTTGTATACAAGAACCTTGTTTATCTGGCCCTCATTAATCCACATTTCCAGTTTATCTAGATTCACTTTATTACCACAAAAATATGTGTATTCTTTGAGAAATGCATATAAAAGTTTTCAGCTGTAATGTTGGCACTGCAGGTAGCACAGAGATCGCTGTTGGTCACATGTTTCAAGCTAACAATAACTGCAGTTACATGATCAGTGTCACAGAACTACAAAACTAAACGTGTGAAATTAGTTCTCATCACAGTCCTGATAGCAATCATGGTTTATTTTTGTTTATTTTATGGACGCTCTTGAACCACTATGGTCCTTAGCGTCCCATTGTATATTGGGTGTGAAAGGCTGGAATTTTGCTCAGAGGCCTCTTTATCAGGCTTGACATTCTTTCACGTGTCATAAATCTACGACACGGGACCATCAGCTTTACTTCCCTTATGAAGGAAGCCATGCTAAGGATTTTTACACCGGAAAAAAATCCATTGCCCTCCGCCAGGTTTGAACCCGCGACCTCGGGAACTAGCATGGTACCATAGCAATCATGGATGTCTCATCTGGACAACTTTCAATTCTTTTTTCTTCTGCTTTTGCAATAATCCAAATTTCACTATTGTACATCAAAGTTTGTATTTGTTTAATAGTTTGTGTCTGGATTCCTTCAGCCCTACCTAGTCCAAATAAATGAAGTTTCTGTATATTTCCCACACTTTACAACCTATACACAAAAAATCAATATATACATTTTATTTGTCAAGTAAATACCTTAAAAATGTGTGACTTTATTCTGTCCACCTCTGAAAATGTTATGTTGCGCTCTGGCCGATAGCAGGCACTTTGTGTTTGTGCTACTCACAAGGGAAAGCTGTTAACATCTGATGAAAAACACAGCGAGCCTTACACGAATGACTGATTTTGGACTCTAAGCCACAAAGGCAGCTCAGGGTTGAAGGCCCTAAGCCGCAGAGCATAGCCAAGGGATATTTGTTTTAGTAGAGAAGTGCAGCAATTGCTGCAGAGTGACGCAGGGCATAGCCACAGGATCTGTGAGGCTAAACACCCATGGAGAATTATGAAATGTTATTTGGTGGGACAGATATGGTAGGTAACGAGTGTTTGCATGACGAAGAATTAAAAATATCACCAAATTTCGTAGATTTTGCTAGTCTAATAGGTTGGCACTTTCTTCCACCCATGTGCAGTAAAAACAACATTGAGTAGTTTGTTGACATTTAGCAATTTATTTTGTGTATAACAAAGTATCTTAAAATAGGTAGGTAGGTAGGCTACAAGCCACATCTCGTTTTAAAGTGTATAGTATATATGCATTTTCATTCTCCAAATTATCTTTTTCCTGCATTGCGATTACAGGGTATTTAAAGGACCATTACCAAAATTTGGTATCTTAATCATAATGGTTAGTCATTTTTGAGAAAATAAAAGATAAAGATTTCTTTTTACATAAAGGTGGGGAGATATTTTTTAATCTTCCTGTCGCATCTCCTAAAGGTCATAAACTTAAATTTCAAGTTCTGTGTTTATCCAAAATTTCGCTTTTTAGTTATACTGTTCACCGACACACACTGACATATTTTTTTTAAAAAAATGATTTTTTTTTTGGATTCAGTGGGGTTTCAAAATATTCATTTCTGATGAAATTCTGATATCAAATTTTTGGGTAGAATGTAGCACTTCCCCTGTTTACTATAGGCAAAAATTCACCAGTTTTTATCAAAATCGCACTTCGTTCATACATTACAAAAAATACAGTTGATATTATATGTTCAATGGAAGCCTGACATTCCCCAGGCTATATACACAATGACATCGTCACATGCATGGAACATATACACAGACTCCAGGAAGTGGAAAATTCTAGGAGCCAAATAAACAGAGACAAAATTCTTGTTTTTAATAAGTAAAAAGCACAAACAATGTTACACTTTTTATGTTCTAGTGTTTCTTCAATCTTTTTAATTTTATGAAATTTGCATCTCATGTGTGAGTTTACAAAATGTATTATATGTATTCAGTAAAGCATTGAAACAACTGACAACCAAGCTTTATGAAAAGCAACCAAACAAGTATACAAAGAAATGAAGTTGTGTATTAAAATGAGAAATAAAATAACAAAAAACTGTAATGAGAACAAAGGCTTGAGACAAGGATGCACTCTTTCTCCTGCATTATTCAAAATTTATTTAGAAAATGTGTTAAAACATTGGAAAAACAGTTTTAAACCCATGTGAACACAAATAGGAAATGATAAGATACACCTTACAGATGGCCAAGTGATAAGGGCACAAAATTATGAAGATACTGAATTCATAACAAGGAAAAACAAAATATATGTACATAGGAAATTTTACAATATAAATATTAAATTAAATACATTAAATTATAACTTGGTCATTAAAAAGGCAGAGAATTATAAATATTTAGGCATTATGATTTGTAAAAATGGTGGAATGGAAAAAGAAATTCCAAACAGAAACACTGAGGACAGTAAAGTCAGAGATATCATGAAAGCAAAAAAGCAGTATATTTTTTATTCAACAGTGAAAATAATGCATAGTTCAGAAATTTGGCCAATAAATAAGAAAACTAATTATTAGCAACAGAAATGGATTTCAATTATTATACAAAACATTTGCTCTAGTATTCAAATGTAAAATAATTTGGTAAACACATGACAAAGTTGAAAAATCATTTCAATTACTAAAAAAAAAATTAAAAATCTTAAAAAGCACCAATACACGTCTAAATTGTTCTACTATATACCTTTGGTAAATACAGAAGTATTGTATTCCAAAAATTCTATACCAAAATTTCACTATAAATGCAGTTTTTAAACTCCCTGAATATAAAACAGCATTTTCAGAAAGAGGTTGATGTGTGTGTTGGCAGCATAAAATGAAAAAATGGTTAAACACGAAAATTGTTATTTAAGTTTCCCCCAAACCATTCTTTACATGGAAAATTTTGTATTATTTTTTATTTTCTCAAAATGGCTCTAACAATTTTCATTAAAATACCATATGTTTAAGGAATCTGCATGACAAATAAGATCTGTATCTTGAATTTGCTATAATAGCCTGTAGATTGCTCTTCATTTTGAATAACTTTTGTACGACAGCTAAGCCATAAGAGAGAGATAAAATCTTAACTACGTAAAAATTCTGAGTGATATATTCACACGACTCTCTCCACCCTCCATCTTTATTACAGGGTATACAAACTAATCTTATTAAAGCTTAATTTTCTCTCTACTACATTTTAATTGAGATAAATGTTTGCAATAAATATCTTTATTATACATCTCATTATAGATACAAAGAGAACAGCATTATCAAATCTTTGAGAACTGGATGCTACATGCTGGCTTTAAAGTTTCATACTGTTTCCATGACATCACGAGGAACAACTGAATGTTGACAGGAGTTAAAAGAATGACCAAGTAGTGTACAATTCCAACCATTAATAACGGATACCTCAGAAATGGTTTATGCCACAAAAAAACCTTATTTGAAATATTGCATTTTAAAGAGATCTACATTTTTCGCGCAGTACATTTTCGTCTATTGCTTAATGTTCAACAGTTATACAAAATAACACAAAATTCCTTCTGAATGAAGAGGACTTCAACGGCTATTCCCAGAAAATTCAATATACAATTTTATTTTGTCATGTAAATATCTTTAATATATGGAAGTTTAATCAAAGTCGTTAGAGCCATTTTTCAGAAAATCAAAATTTTCGAAAAATGATCCATGTAAAGTGCAGTTGGGAGCAGGGGGATTTGCTGGAAATCTTCAGTCGTATCCTTGGAAGATACTGAACTTAAATACCAAGTTTAGCATTCATACTCTGTTTGTTTTTGAGTTATGCTGTTCACAGACATGCACATGTTTCCAAAGATGGTTTTTTTTTTTTTTTTTTTGGATTCAGGGGACCTCATTACATATTTTCGATAAAATCTCGACATCGAATTTTTGGGTAGAACGTAATACCTTCTCTATCGACTATGTACGTGGTAGAAAAAATATAATTTCGTTAAAGCGCACAATCTTATGTAAAATAAAAATAGTTGTGACTTTAACAATTTCCGGGATATTCTGTTATTTGATTGAATTTTCAGTACTTTACTTTTTTCAAATGGTATTTTTTGTTCTTTCTTTTTTTCCCTTTCTCTTTGTTGTCATGCAAAGAGCATGCAATTGCAAAGCCATAACATAGCGACGTACTTTTTAAAAATCTGACTATCGCTTTATAGCCTACGGTATCCTCCTTATAAACGAAGATGAGTAAATATGCAATGAAAGTTTATTTCGATTAACAAGCAATAAGCTTTTGTAAGAATTGTCTGTATAAGAGCGAATAGAGAAAGAAAGACGTAAAGGTTTAACACATCAGGTTTTGTTTACAGCAGAGATCCTTGAATCAATATGGAGTTGTAAATACTGAGGTTAGAAAGCAACTTTCCTAAGTTCTATACATACAATATTTTCGACGGTCTTAATGTCTACAATTGGTTTATTTTGTTATTTACAGTAAATTACCCAGGTTCTTTAAAAATTTAGTACTTAAGGATTTTTACGTAACCTTTCTTGGCACAGCCATGGACATACAATAAGGTGAATACAAGCGGTTAGAAGGTTTTGGCTTTGCCTGTATTATTTTAAACATTGCAAGTCTCACCTTAATATATTAAGATTGACAGCTAGCTATCATTCTTCTGACAGCTCACGCAAGAAATGTGCAAGCAACATCGTGTCGTTCAAAAAGAATCGTGATCAGGACATTCTCGCTTGCGCTTTGTTTACTACTCACCACGCTTCCAAAGCGAATGTCGCGACGTCTGTCATGCTGATTGCTGAGGCTTGAAACTAAACTAAGATGTAAGTCAGCTGATAAAATAGCAATGCCGAAAATATAAAAATAAAGCAGAATTTTCGTATCAACGAGCAATTGTGTAAATGTAGGAGTTTATAGTGATACCGTATTTAATATTGAGTACCAAATAACACGCATTCGATGTTTAAAACTGGAACATGACCTAAAAACCTAGTAAGGTAGAAGACAGGTTATGAATCGAAAGTTTAGTCGGTTTTAATCATTTTAATGAAGAATTGAAATATATTTATTTATATATAGCGAAAACAAGCTAACCTTAAATATAAACTATGCTTAGTATGTTAAGGTGTTAAAATGTGTGTTTGTGCTATTTAGTGTTGAAATGTGTTCGAATTAGGGACTGTATTTCGAAAAGTTTATTTTTATGGATTGCACACTAATATCGTAAAACGAACAAGAGAACTCATGCTCAAAGGTTATGTCTGATACGTATTTCAATTTTGAATGTGATGTAATGATAATAGTTTGGGATCCATAGTTTGATTTTGGATGTGTATTAGTGTTGTGCTCAAACACTATTTCCTGCTGTTATACCAAATAAATAAATTAGGACATAATGCTCTTCTCATTGCAAAATAACTTAAAGCATTTCATAAACAGAAAATTCTCCATATGTACTCTATATCTTAGGGAATTTTTTGTCAATCTGGGTAACTTGGTTAAGTGCTGGCCTTGGAAGCACAAATAGTTACATAAAACTTGTGTATTACCACATTATGGCTGAATGATTTCTACATATCGAAATGTCAGCTACCATATTTATGACAAAACACCCAACTTAAATTATATAAATATATAATATGTATTGCATGGCAAAATATCTGCTGAAATACCTAGTTAAAGTATCTACTTTATTTACATACACCTCATTTGTGAAGTCATAGTGGGAGCTGCCTTGTAAAACAACTTCTTGGTTTCATTACTTGATAGTATTGAGTAATGCTATCTCTGTTTTAAATGTCTCATATTCACACTTCTAATTGGGCAGCACTATGGCCTCTCACAAAAAAAGCCTGGATTCAATCCTAGGGATCAGAGGTGGGATTTTGTGGTAGATAAAATGGCACTTAGAATAAATGTTCTCTGGTTTTCCCCACCATAATTCCATCAATTGCACCATCTTCATCATTGTCATCCCCCCTCCCACCAGTCTCCAATCTCTGTAAACCTGTGAAGTTAAAAGGGAAATTAAAATTAAAAATACTATGGAGGACAGAGAGCAATACTAATGAACGAGTGTGTCATCCAGCCACCCAAATTTATAAACCAGCATGTGCTGTTACATTCTTTCTGCAGTCAACATATGAAAAAACAATTAATACTGGCACACTAAACTACATGTTAAAGTGATTGACAATTATGAAGGGTGGGTGTGATATGGTTAAACACAAAGAGACATTGTTATTATTTAGAGACATTGCATTCACATTCATATTTAATAATACTGTATAATACATTTGTATGGTATTTTAAGGAACATGTGCCTACATTAATATACATTTGAATGGCCTACCCAATTAAAATGCCCATTAAATTCTAACCTCTTGAATGTCTTATTACAATCTATTGGAATGATCTTATAGGTAATTGCACTTAGTCACTTATGCATACACAAAGCCAGTTCTAGTTAATAAAACTTAGTTATTGAATAGAAAATACACTTGATTCCCTTTCCTGGGAAAGGTTCTATATATAACATTTGGTATAACACAGTGGAGGTCCTACAGCACATGGGAACCTTAAATTTATTGACAGGTCATATGGGAAAAAAACAAATTGAGCCCATACAGTGATGTTTGTTTGTGTTTGTTCATTTGGCTCCACTGTGAGCAATGCTCAGGGAAATTGAACACATCATACAATTATGAAGTATACAGAGTAAGTAGGAATATACCCAAAGCCAAGAACAGCCTTTGGGGGGGGGATGCTCCCCTCCCCATCATGCATTATCTAAGAGAGAAAAATTTGTAAACCATCACCATTTCAACAGTAAACTTCCCGACACACATTACAGTAGGACAACAATAGCAAATAAGTGTTAAATCACCATCTCATGCAATCTGCCTTACAATAAATTGCTTACATGAGGTTGATACTATTATGATGATTAATTCACTTTGAATAAGCTCGAAATTATAACTTTATACTTATGTTATGCTTAAATTTCAATTTCCCATGTAATTTCTATTACCTTGAAGACATGTTTGAGAAAGACATCACTTGAAATGAGAAATTCTCATTATTACTGCATGGGTATTATTTGGGAAGACAGTGTACAGGGTGGAACATACTGCTTGAACTGTACGTTAATCAGGGATTCTATATAATGAATAGTGCAAATATGTCCAATACAATTTTTGTCATTAAACCTACAAAAATGAAACATAGTGATGTTCCTTGTGCCTGTGTCTATTAGCAATTTTATTACAGTTCAAGCAATACCTTTCACCCTGTATAAGAAAACATTTAGAAGATGGAAGATTTAGAAGAATTTTAGTCCATAGGGATGTCAAAATTCATTAACCTTGGACGAAATTTCCAAAGAAATATTTTATCCCAAATGTTTAATTCCGTAGGTTTCTGTGCCTGCTTGATAAGTGATACTGTGTCCTCAAGCAGGCACAAAAACCTATGGAATTAAACATTTGGGAGAAAATATTTCTTTGGAAATTTCGACATCCCTATGGACAAAAATTTGATTACTTAACTTGTAGAACCACCACTAGAGGGACAAAGAGACGTCTGTAACCATCAGAGGAAAGCCAACCAGTTGCAATCAGCTGATGATGAGGAAGTGATTCCTGGAAACTAGTTCTGAGGTATTGAACCTATTGTATGAAATTGTATATTTGCAACCACTTCTATATATTAAGATTATTATTAATTATCACAATATTGTTTTCAAAAAAAATTAAAGACTTTATGGGACACTTTTAATGAAGTTGCTCCCAGGAGGAGTAATGCACTGAACTTCCTGTTATTATATGCATTCAATAAATATTATTCAGAAAGTAACGTTTCTTACATTCCAAAACTTCCCAGACACCTAATTTATTGGGATATTCATCTCCAAGAACTTAGAGTGGATTTACAATATCTCAAAGGCAATGTTCATGACATAAAACCAGTATATAACACATTTTGTGAGGAATTCCCTATGAATGAATGGAATTATTTTTTCACAGATGGTTCTAAGGACAAAAGCAACTGTACAGAGACACTGGTATACCCAAAGTAGTAATAACTGGCAAATAAAGTTAGATAAAGACTGGTCAGTATACTCAGCAGAAATTCTAGCCATCGGGACTGCAGTCAAATATACTAACAAGAGCAAATTTAAACATAACTATGGCACATACAGGAAATCAACATATGTGGACAGTTAACATTAGAAACAATAGTTTCAACCAAAAAGCACATCAACATGCCATCTTTTATAGTTTAATTCACAAATTAACATCCTATTGACACATGATGAATATAACAAAGAATTGGAATACATTAAGCATGTTGCATATTTGGTTTTAAATCAAATTGGTAACTAAAATGACCGACAGATAGAAAAGATATAAAACAATTGTGGTGTAAGTTAAAAACAAGAAATCCAAAAGAAAAATTGTGCAAATTTAACATATTATCCTAAAGTGTTCAACAAAATTTTTAAGGATTACAATATTAAATTGGTTCTACAAAATAAACACAGTGTGAGAAATGTACTTAATCACTGTTTGAAAAATACTATTCCTAATAACAAACTGTCAGAAATATACCACTTTAATAATTGTGAAATTGTCCAAAAATATACACTGGAAGGATTAAAAGGAATTCAGAAACTAGATTGAGCAGTTGAGAAATATTAAATTTAAACAAACAGAAAAATCAGCATAGCTCATCATTTTTGGTTACACAATCAAAACATCAGCACAGTAATAAAGCTTAAAACCGGCCAAAAATCAATTGGAATAGTGTGGGAGAATGTTTACATTATCAAGAACTGAAATAGAGTCATAATTTTGAAATATCAACATCTTATAATATATGACTCACCAATAGGAATTATTGCAGGCCAAACAATGGGGGAAATGGGAAATCAGACACCAGACAAGGGCCAGTTGACTGATAACCTGATGATGAGGTTTACTCCTTGAAACATGTTCTACCAAAATTGTCAAGTGGAGCAAAAGTGTTTTAAAGGTTGACCAAGTTCTTTAACAAATTTGATTACCATGCTCTACTGTTTTAAGTACTTCATTATTGTTAACTTTATATAGCCACTAAATGTCTCAGCTCATAGCCACTGTGCATTCATTTCTGTTTGATCATGACAGTAGTAGAATAAAACTCTCCCTCTTGTCTTGTGGCTTTCGCAATGGCTGACTGTTGAAAATAGTAGTTAGTAATAGGACTTCCATGGGTCTCAGGATTTGTCACATTATTGTGTAAATATTGTGCCAAATGAGATCAAAACTTGGCTTGTGATGATGTATTGCTTCCTGTTGAAACAATACTGGATTAGTGGTTTCATTATAATTCCAGTACATGTTAAGTTTTATCTCTGAATTCACCAACTACACACCAAATAAAACTAGTTACCCTAGGAAGTTTGAGTAGTCGCTGCTTGGTAGACCAGCAGCCGAGAATGGGTACAATAGGCCCTCAGAACATGTTCTGTCAGTAATCTGGTCAGTGGAGCAATATGAATGCTTAACATCAATTCATTTTCTGTAATTTAATTATTCATTATATATTATAAAAACATAGAATATCTTATACGGAAATTGATTCAAGAATACTGCAAATGGGCCTAAAAGTAAAAATGGATAAAACCAAATATATGGCCATGGAGATATTCATCAAAATTTGGTACTAGAAGACGAAATGGGGATAATTAAACATATAGGGAAATATAAATACCTGGGAGTACAGATTACACAAGATGGGAAACAAGAAAAGGAAATAAGATCAAAGATAAAGGAAGGTAAGCTATATCTACTTTGAATGATATATTATGGGATAAACAGGTCTCAAAAGAAACAAAAACTACAATTTTTAAAATAATAACCTATGGCTCCGTCATGTGGACTCTGAACTACCAGTTGAGAAGAAAATTATTGGCACAGAGCTGCTAGGATATGTACAAGAGAAATGAGATTATAAAATAAAATATGAATGTTCAAAATTCAGTTTTACATTTTATTCAACAAAAACAATTACAATGGCATGTGCATGCAAAAACAATGGAAGATAAAAGAATAATGGAGTGGACACCACCAGGAAGGAGGTGAAAAGGAAGACTGCATAGCACATGGATTGTAGGAATTACAGAGTAACAATGGATTAGAAGATTTATGGTCCAACAGACAAGAATGGAGAAAAGTGATAAGATGATGTTAAAAACTGTAGTCTTGGGTGCCAGAAAAGTGTTTGTACATTGTAAAATTGGAAATATATATATCAGCTTCAGTACGTGCAAGTTGCAATAATTTTAAATTTATATTAATAAATTGAAGATAAAAAAACAGAAGCAATATTAACAGTTAAGTATTCATGTTAAAAGTTTTGTTGAGTCACTTACATCTTTTACACTCACCTTTACTTTTTAAAAGTTGTAAAACAATGTAAAATTTTTTAGAATATTCACCCTAAACATCAGCTGTTGGGCGACTGAAGCTCTCTTTTTCTTGTCTCCTCTTCCTCCTGCTGTAACTGATTCTTTTACCATCTGGTGTCAGGGACACAAAGTTTTAATGCTTCGTTTAAAGGCAGGGTTTCAAAATTAACAATGCTGTTGCAGGTTTTAATGATATGTATATATTTACCCAGGTATTCTGTTCTCTTGTGTGGTAAGTGGTTTCAACAATTTTATACTTTGATCAATATCATGATTTTCCTGTCCAAAAATGGTATAACAGAGTGGATTTTTATATTTGTTTTAGTTTTTATGTTTCTCTTGTGTTCCTTCAGTCTGGTTTCCAATTTTCTTTTCGTTTTACCTATATAGTATTTCTCACACTCTTCACAGCTAATCTGATAGATTCTGGATTCCAATGTATTCAGGATTATATTTTTAAGAGACTTGTGTAGCAGGTTTTTCAGGCTGAATTTGCTTTACGGGGCTAGTGTTATGTTGAATTTTTTGAAGTATGTATCCATTTGATGTTTGGGAGTGGTGTTAGTGAAATATCCTTGAGTTTCTCTTTCCTTTTTAGCATGCAAGTCAGTTAAAATGGGGGACAATGGGCTTCCCATTGCTAATCCTTTTGATTGTTGATAGAATTTTTGTTGCTGAATGTAAAGAAATCATGTCTTGTACATAATTCTATAAGGCTAATTTTCAGATTTATTTGAGCTAAACTGTTAATATAATAAAAATAGTTGTCTTTTGAAATACATTATTTCACACACTGCATATTAATTACATTTTAAGTTCAATGTTCATGTAATGTTATAAATTTGACATGCTACATCATGAATTAATCTGATTTTTTACATTCTCTACTACTTATACTAAATATTATATTCCACCCAAAAATTCAATACCAAAATTTCACAGGAAATGCGTGTTTTGAGACTTTAAATAAATAAAAACATCAATTTTTGAATAAGGTCTGTGTGTCTGTGAACAGCATAATTCGAAAACAAAAAGTCGATTAAATACCAGATTTGGTATTTAAGTTTAGTATCTTCCCAGGATGTGATACAGAGATTTTCAAGAAAATGCCTCTTACCCCAAACTACTCTTTACATGAAAACTGTTTTAAAATCCTGATTAAAATACTATATATTTAAGGCAATGCGTCAGGATATTAGGTAAAAATATGTGAAAATGTTTTATTTTTTGCATCTTTGTTATGCTTATAACTTGTAGTTTCATGCTATACAATTGGTTTTCAATATGAACAATTTTAAAGCCACATATGTCTACTTAACCGGTTCTTTACCATTTACATTGTACTTTGAAGTGCATTTTTCTCAACTGCTTCTCTCCAGCATTTTGCACCATTTAAAATGCTCCTTGGACCACAGTTTATAATTTGTTAAACTTGACATTTTCAAGAGAGCTTCAGATGTGCAGATATAGAAATTTTTGTGTGCACTAGTTAAAAAATATTAAATAGTTCAGTTGAAATTACTGTATTTACTTGGCTATAGGCCCCCTTCTTTTTCCCTATTTTTACTTCCAAAATTGGGGGAGGGTCCTATACATGCAAATTTCATAAAACCAATTAGTTTGGAGAGGAGTAAATAAATAATAAGCTATTTTATTTTAATCCTATTTATAAGATATTCAATTGAAATAAACAAATCACTGCTGTAATAGTAAGTCTGTTAACATCCCACACAGCAATAACTTCCACAATAAGGTGGATGAGCATGGCCTGTAGAAACTTGAATAACAATTGGGTATAACATGAGAATCCTTGGTTTTAATACTGGTATAGGTAATTATGTTTATGCTTCACAAAAATATTTAAGCAAGGGAAGAATAGTAATACAGCACCTATTGTTGTGGAATCACTGGCCAGCCTCGGATCGCTTTGAATTCTGATCCTGAGATCCCTTTGTTTTTTGCAATCTTATGTGTTTTAAACTGCAGCACTTCATGTGTTACCGCATGACCATTGTTCCTTGTTTCATCGCCCCAACCTAACACTTTTTTATAAACTTCTTCATACTTTCCTTTCCAGATTCACAATCTCTCTTAACTAGCATATGTTGATCCTTCCAATGCACTAATAGTGAATCATTTAAGGTTGCATGTCAAATTCACAAGATGCCTGTCTTACACCATTTTTATTTGGCAACTCGGCAGCATTTAGTTTAAAACAGGCTGTAAAACTCTTTTTACATAAAATAAAACTGATTCCAGGTACTCATTTTGTAAGTTTTCACACTCAAGAGTATGCATCGAAAATAAACACTGGATGCTTGCAAACTAAGCAGCCAGGCGAGTGGGCGGGAACCAAAAAGAGGTTGTTTTTTACTGTTCTTCTTCTATGATTGGCCATTGCCTGAAAGACTAATTTTCACTGGGTTTTACTGCACAGTTTGAAAGAATAATTGTCATGGAAACTAATAAGGCAATGCTGTATGATTAAGATGGACGTAAGTAAGGAATTTGTCAATTTCCCAAAATTTTAATTTTGCATCTCAAACATTAAGAGGGTTCTATATGTAATGGGGTCCTATGGCCAAGTTAATATGGTAATACTTTTTCATAACTCAGATTGAAGAAGTTGAAAAATTCAAAAACATGTACAAAAAAAAATGTTTCTCAAACTAATTAAGAAATTTTGCACAATTTGTTCATGTTTGTATGCTAAACTCAAATTGAAACTTCGGAACAATCTATCTGTAGGTTCCAAGGAGCATCTCATATTACTATATCAAAATTTCCATAGATACATTCCATTAAGATATTTCTATGCAAAATTACTTTTGTATAATCAGTAAACCAGAAGAGACAGACACAATAAATGTAGATCTCATTAAAGCAGACAATTTATGTCATTTATATACATAGGATGGAAGTGAAATGGTGCTGCAGACCGGGGGAGGTGAGAAACTAGATGAAGTTGGACAAAAACCACCAACACTTCTTTGTAATTAGCTGCACGTTAACTAGATAATCACGTTTAAAAGTAGAAGTATTTGTCAATGTGGCACAACTTGTTGATCGAGTACTCTTCTTCTGCTGGCGGTGCCTTGAATTTAACTAACGCTCTATAAAACCATTTAAGTAACTTTTACCATGTATCAAATTCAGATGTTTTGTTGCTGGCATTCAAGACACCAGAAAATTCCAGGAAAAAGTCAAGTTATTGTTCACCGCACTGTTTGTAAACATTACGTCGAAATCTAAATTTCCACATAATTACTAATATTTTACTTGATATGTTTCAAGACCTGAATATCTGGCATATACTGTTTGAGAGGCTTATGCCATGGTAAGGTAATGAACTCACATCGAATTGTTACTGATATTAAACAGTTTTAAGCTTTGTGTACACATATGGAGGGTTGCCCCACTTAAGCTCAGACGATTTTGCTTATGTTTTTTCATGGCGAGATTCCCTTTCACTACCACCTGTTGTGTTCAATGTGATTTCCACGGGCTTTAAACATGGCTCTGCAGTGCAATTTTCATTGAAGAAGGCTGCGTCTAAGAACAGGAAGGGGGATGTTAACCCACTCCTCCTGGCAGACTTTCCAGAGTCCTTCAATTGTGGTAGAACGCCGAGAAGCAAGCACTGTTACAGCAAACCAAATCTACAAAAATCCATTGACGAGGCATCTGGTGACCTCATAGGGATCCTTTTAAACAGTATCACATTGACACCCGTTTCCAGTGGTAGTAATGCTGGGAAGACCGAGAGGTGTGACTGGATGCTTTATATCCATGTGGATCCAAACATTTGGGGAATCCTCACCATACAACTTAGGGATCTGTTCATCAAAAATCGGGTCCATAACATTCCTTTGATAGTAGGCTGCATTAATTTTTACCTTGTTGGCAACTCTGTGAATGCTGTTTCCCCTGAGAGCAATAACCTGCAACCACCATGAATCCCTTGGAAAGCTTTACCTTGTTCTCCCGAATAAAGTTGGAGTGCCCCTTTTGGCCCAGTTGATGGTAATAACTGGCTTAGGGGTTTTTTGTGTCACCTAGATAAACCCATGCTTCATCTAAAGAAATCACTCATTACAACTTTTCTCCTGCCAGGTGGTGTTCATGGAGTTTTCTTGCTTTTGTGAAGCATGTGCTTTATGACGCCATTCTAGACCCAAATTGCTGTGTATTATCCGATAGATGGTCCCTTTGGATATTCCAATGTGGCTGGAAATGCTTCCTTGGGTTGGTGGGTTTTCTTGAGTCACTGTTGCACTCACCTTGACTACTAGTGTTTTAGGTCGTGTTGGTTGTGGCTTCTTTCTTAATAGGTTTGTTGCACACTGAGCCTCAGGTGGGAATCCATTTTTATGCAGTGTTATACGTCCCACACACGACTTACTTATGGTCAGACCTTTTTGTTTGCACATTTCCACTATCACTGAAAAGCTGTAACCGGCATCTGAAAGCCCAATAATGTACCCCTGCCACAAGTCAGCAATTGTTGTAGCCACTACAAGTGAACTTTGCCTCAGACTGGCCCAGAAGACAGCTGGCACTCACAGTGACCTGATGCAATAATAAACCTAAGCAGTTTGACCAATGACAGGAGTGGGAGTGCAATTCAAGGTGGGGCAAAACTCTGTAATACCTATGTATGTAGTTTAAAAGATACATTTTAATTATTATGCAATGCCATTCTGCAATAACACCTTTTATGTTATGAACACCATTATTCTGTGTTGAATTTAACAGTATGGTACTAATAATTGCTAAACATTTAGCAAAGCTTAATTTATAATGTGAATTTACACTTCACTGCAATATGAATATGCTTAAAGGAAATTTATGTGCAATGATTTATAGTTTTGCTCAACTGGGAAGTGTATACTTCTGTTTCATTTTTAATACATCCATTTTAAAATGAAACTAATGTGCTTCATGCCAGCATGTGCATCTAATTACTAGTCTAAAAAAGGGAATCTGTATAAAATGATGTAGAAGTTTTTAGAAACAATTTCGCCAATAGTTACTCCTGTAAGATTTAAAAATAAGCTTATGAGCCCAAAAGCTCAAGTTAGTGGAATTTGCAACACTAACGTTAGTGATTAGATTTGTGTGCATGAGTATGTGTGACAGATAACAAAATATTTTTAAAAAAACATGGAAAAGAAAATTGACACTGCTCTTTGTATTTAAGGAATTCCACAGTCACAGACTACCATTATTTACTTGGTAGCTTTAGAAACAAAAAATGACCATAACCTTAATCACTAGCATTTATTAGCGTTTACAAGTATATGAAAACATTGGGATTAATTTAAAATATCGGAACTTGTCTCCAGCATGTAAACTTGAAATATGAGTTTATAGGAAGTGTTCCACATGTCCACCATTTGCTTGTAGACAGCCAAACAGCAACAAATCTGTCTGCACTTGACACGATGCTGTTAGGAAATCTTTCAACATAGAGCCATTGAATAGATCTAGAATTGCACTATGTTTCTCCATAAATTATGATCATGTCCAGATATTAGGAGGTTGAAATTCGCGGCATAGCGTATGTTGTTCTGTAATATTTTCTGTCTTTTGTTTGGTTTTTTATCCATGTCTTGCTTAACTGCTCTGATCTTAACTTGTGGTTTAGACAAAAAACAATTAAGTAAACATTCCCCGCGATCTACACCGATATCGGAAGAAAGTAAACGCAGCTGATGTGATGTTGCCAGTTGTAACAGAACTGAGGAGGCAACAAATTATGGACTTTTAAATTTAATTTACACAAAAACGGTTCATTCTATTGAAACACGCCAAACGAAAGGGCTGTCCTTTCTTAAATTTTCTATGAATATAGTCATAAATTAAGAATCTTTAATCAACAGTAATCCAGCAAGGTGGTGATAAATTTTTTGGATAAAGTATTTTTTCTAGAAAACGGCGCATATCCTATATATATATTTATAGTTCTTTTTGAGTTAACTATTTCGAGGCATTACCTCTTATTGGTTTGAATTTTTTAATACTTATACTTTTCCCAATTGGGAAGTCGTTATTTGTTCTTTTTTTGTGGTCATGCAAAGAACATGGAATTTCTAAGTTATAAACATAACAATTGATGGGAAACACAGTAAAGTAGTTAAAATATTATGTAATAAAATTCTAGTGGCAGCACACTGTAACTTCACTCTTTCAAGATAATTACCTTGAAAGAGTAAAGTTAGAGTGTAATGCACTAGAATTTTATTAAATGATATTTCAAAGTTAACACATAGCAACACTCTGTTTAAAAATCTGACTCCCTTTGTCTACTGTACTATAGAACAAAATGTGTAGATATTAACTGAAAGTTTATCTGGATTAAGAAGTAGAAAATACAAGAATACATTTTTATAAGAATAGTTTGTAGAAGAATAGGTCATGTGAATGCCACACATCAGATTTTTTTTCTTTAATGACATTGATTTCTGTGTAAAGTTGTTTCATTAATTTGAGACTTGCATTGTCTCATTAAAAAATGTGTGTTTTTCCATGTTTGATGCTCGAATAAAGGATATATAACAATTTCAATTTGTACTTTGAATTGTTTACTTTTATTAGCTAGTAAGAGCTTTTTAAGTAAAATGAAACCTTTTACACATTTTATGTTAGTATGATCTTTCACCCTCATGACATCTTAAGTGAGATATCGAAATGCAAGTCTTTTCACAAATTTTCACATTTCTTTGGTGTTTAGCTATGCTGGCTTAATTTATGTCTCCTTAAGTATGATAAACGACTGAAAGTCTTTTCACAAATTTCACATTTGATATTACCTTTGCCCTCATGAATTAATGTGTGACGTTTTAAGTTTGATGAACGAGTAAAAGTCACTTCACAAATTTCACATTTGATATTACCTTTGCCCTCATAAATTAATGTATGATGTTTTAAGTTTGATGAATGAGTGAAAGCCACTTCACAAATTTCACATTTGATAGGTCTTCTGCAGTCATGAGTTAACTTATGATCCTTTAGATGCGATAAACAAGCAAAAGTTTTTTCACAAAAATTACATTTACGTGAATCTTCAGCTGTATGTCTTGTAAAATGCTTCTTTAACTGCCAAAAATGTTTGAAGCTCAGTTTAAAAATGTCACATGTGTATTCTCTTTTAATTTCATGAAGTAATTTGTGCAATTTCAAGTTTGATAAGGCAAGAAATCTCTCTTCACATATTTCACACTTGTAAGGTTTTTCAGTTTGATAATTTAATTTACGGGGTTTCAACCTTGATGAACTGGAAGAGCTTTTTTCGTTAGTGTCACATTGGTTTGGTCTTTTGCAGCTTTGACTGAAACTGTTGGGTTTCACTGCTGAATAATCACTATTATTTGTTACGGTACATTCTTCGTGTGCCTGTGTGCCGTTGAAAAGCTTGGATGTATTGATAACACTGTTTTTAAATATGCATACTCCCTTAAAATTGTAATCACTGTTTTCAAGTTTTAAATCACTGGTTTTCCTTCTAGTTACATCATCACTAACCCAGCATGTTTGTTCCGTGCATGACCTGAAATGTAACAAAACATACAAGTAACAGACTGACAATCAAAATCACCTAATAGTCAACAATGATAAGACAGTCACAATGCATTTTCGTCTCACACAACACAATAATATGGATGAACCTGTAGTAATCTTTAATGAAAAGACAATCTCAAAAGCCACAACAAATAGTTTCTCAGTATTTGGATCAGTGAAAAATTTAAATGGGACAAACATACTGAGCACCTAACCAATAATCTTACTACTGTCTGCCACACTTTTAGATTATCAAGTGCCACTGTGAATATAAACACACTTAAAAATGCATTCTTTGCTTATGTTCATTCACGTATAAATTATGACATTCTCTTAAAAAGAAGCACTCTCAATTGTAAGAAATTCTTTTTACTTCAAAAGAATATAATAGCAGTAATGGTTGAAACAAAACAAAGCGCCTCCTAGAAACCATATTTCAAAAAACTAAATTCTGACATTAACATGTAAGTAATTTTTTTTATTATTAACCCAATTGATTGTACAATTTACAACTATTTTACAAATTTATTCTTAACCCATTTTCTAAAAATAACAAAAGAAAATATAAAGAAAACTAACCTCTTAACTACTGGTAGCCAGCATTCCTCCTAATCTAAAAGTACAATTATAAGTTTATTTAATCTCCAATACTAAATCTAACTCTACCTTGAGTTGCTTTCCTTGGACCCCAACAAACTCAAACCTACATTAACATGTATGTACCTTTATAAATGCATTTCAAAAATAGCTGCAGCACTTAAAAATAACTCATTACCAACAATATTATACACAATTACAAAACAGAATAAAGAAGAGATACACATGTACAAAGCACAAACACAAAAATATATCAGAACAGTTTTACCTACATGGGAGTCAAATTCTTCAATAAATTATCAGAAAAGATTAAAACAAAAACAAAACTAAGAACATTTAAATCAGCATAATGGCATACCTGTTGGATCAGCAGTAATACACTATAAGTGAATTTATGACTTAATTTAAGTGTCAAAGGTTGATCATGTATCTATTAGTACTTTTTTACTTTCTGTAATACATACTGGTTGGTACAGAAGATGTTGCATTCCACCAAAAATTTTGTACCGATATTTCACCAGAAATACAAGTGGTGGTGGTGGTGGCAGGGGCCTCATCTTTCCTTTAAAATGAGTTGAAATTTTATTTATGGACGCTCATTAACTGCTGTGGTGGGGTCTGGTGCTGACAACGATAGGAGAAGGTCGTGTGGAGCGAGAGCTGAAAAATTGGCGGAGTGGAGGTGAAAACAGGAACAGCAGAAATGAACCAACTAATGGAATCCAAGGAAAACTAAGACGACTCGAAGAGGTTATGAAGAAGCAGAGAGAAGAGATGGTACGGCAGATAATGGATTACAAGAAAAAAAGTTGAAGATATAGAGAAAAGATTCAACACAGGACAGAGAAGAAAGAATTGTGTAATTTTTGGAGTGACAGAAGAATACAAAAACCTAGAAGAAGTAGTGTACGTGATCATGGAAGAAGGACTAGGTATAAAAACTTCTGGTTGGGAGATAGAGGATGTGTACCGAGTCGGAAAAAGAGGAAGCAAATCAGACCCATTTGTATAAGAATAACAACAATGGAAAAAAAGAAGGAAATTTTAAGGAACATCAAGAGGTTAAGGGGCTCAAACATGTTTATAGAGCAGGACTATATGAGAGAGGAACAAATTCTGAAAAAAAGAACTAAATGCCAGGATGAGAAAAGCAAGAGCAGCTGGGAAAAAGGCATTTTTGAAAGGTTTAAAATTATTTGTGGAAGGAGAAGAATGGAGTATAAGGAGGAATGAGCGAGAAAAAATGTGCGAATGTTAGCAGAAACAAAGGCCCAGGACACATACAAGTTAAAGAACCGAGAGAATAGCAGAGTCGACAGTTTGGAGAAAGGAACGGAAAACAGCTGATCAAGTCACAAAACCAACAGACGCAGCAAACAACCATGAAAGGAGAACAGAAGAAATTAGAGAGGAGGACCCAACAGCCATGGAGGGAGAAGAGGAGATAACATTGGTTGCAGTGGCGGGGCAGGAAGAGATGCAAAGAAGAAGAAGCAGGGAGAAGCTGACAGAAGAATATAGGGAGGAAGAAGCAGCAGCTAGGGAGGGGAGGAGCTAACATTGGTAGCAGTGGCAGGGCAGGAAGAGATGCAAAGAAGGAGAAGCTGACAGAAGAATATAGGGAGGAAGAAGCAGCAGCAGCTAGGGAGGGGGAGGAGCTAACATTGATAGAAGAGGCGGGGCAGGAAGAAATGCAAAGGAGGAGAAGCTGACAGAAGAATATAGGGAGGAAGATGCAGCAGCTAGGGAGGGGAGGAGCTAACATTGGTAGCAGCAGTGGGGTGGGAAGAGATGCAAAGGAGGAGAAGCTGACAGAAGAATATAGGGAGGAAGAAGCAGCAGCTAGGGAGGGGAGGAGCTAACATTGGTAGCAGTGGCAGGGCAGGAAGAGATGCAAAGAAGGAGAAGCAGGGAGAAGCTGACAGAAGAATATAGGGAGGAAGAAGCAGCAGCTAGGGAGGGGAGGAGCTAACATTGGTAGCAGTGGCAGGGCAGGAAGAGATGCAAAGAAGGAGAAGCTGACAGAAGAATATAGGGAGGAAGAAGCAGCAGCTAGTGAGGGGGAGGAGCTAACATTGGTAGCAGCAGTGGGGTGGGAAGAGATGCAAAGAAGGAGAAGCTGACAGAAGAATATAGGGAGGAAGAAGCAGCAGCTAGGGAGGGGGAGGAGCTAACATTGGTAGCAGCAGTGGGGTGGGAAGAGATGCCAAGAAGGAGAAGCTGACAGAAGAATATAGGGAGGAAGAAGCAGCAGCAGCTAGGGAGGGGAGGAGCTAACATTGGTAGCAGCAGTGGGGTGGGAAGAGATGCAAAGAAGGAGAAGCTGACAGAAGAATATAGGGAGGAAGCAGCAGCAGCTATGGAGGGGAGGAGCTAACATTGGTAGCAGCAGTGGGGTGGGAAGAGATGCAAAGAAGGAGAAGCTGACAGAAGAATATAGGGAGGAAGAAGCAGCAGCTAGGGAGGGGAGGAGCTAACATTGGTAGCAGCAGTGGGGTGGGAAGAGATGCAAAGAAGGAGAAGCTGACAGAAGAATATAGGGAGGAAGAAGCAGCAGCAGCTAGGGAGGGGAGGAGCTAACATTGGTAGCAGCAGTGGGGTGGGAAGAGATGCAAAGGAGGAGAAGTGGGGAGAAGCTGACAGAATAATATAGGGAGGAAGAAGCAGCAGCTAGTGAGGGGGAGGAGCTAACATTGGTAGCAGTTGCGGGGCGGGAAGAGATGCAAAGGAGGAGAAGCTGACAGAATAATATAGGGAGGAAGAAGCAGCAGCTAGTGAGGGGGAGGAGCTAACATTGGTAGCAGTTGCGGGGCGGGAAGAGATGCAAAGGAGGAGAAGCTGACAGAAGAATATAGGGAGGAAGAAGCAGCAGCTAGTGAGGGGGAGGAGCTAACATTGGTAGCAGTTGCGGGGCGGGAAGAGATGCAAAGGAGGAGAAGCTGACAGAATAATATAGGGAGGAAGAAGCAGCAGCTAGTGAGGGGGAGGAGCTAACATTGATAGCAGTGGCGGGGCAGGAAGAGATGCAAAGGAGGAGAAGTGGGGAGAAGCTGACAGAAGAATATAGGGAGGAAGAAGCAGCAGCAGCAGCTAGGGAGGGGGAGGAGCTAACATTGATAGCAGTGGCGGGGCAGGAAGAGATGCAAAGGAGGAGAAGTGGGGAGAAGCTGACAGAAGAATATAGGGAGGAAGAAGCAGCAGCAGCAGCTAGGGAGGGGGAGGAGCTAACATTGGTAGCAGTGGCGGGGCAGGAAGAGATGCAAAGAAGAAGAAGAAGAAGAAGAAGAAGAAGAAGAAGCAGGGAGAAGCTGACAGAAGAATATAGGGAGGAAGAAGCAGCAGCTAAGGAGGGGGAGGAGCTAACATTGATTGCAGAGGCAAGGTGGGAAGAGATGCAAAGAAGAAGAAACAGGGAGAAGCCGAGAGAACTGATGATTAACAGTGCAGCAAGAAATACGTATGTGGAGGGAGGGGCATGAGTGAGAAGTGGGGAAATAATAAGAGTGAGAACGGTCAGTGAAGCGAAAGAAATTGCAAGGAGGGGGAAGGGTATAGAATAATAGATCTGAGAGAAGGGGGGGGGGGAAAGTGTCGACCCGGTATCCATGTGTACTAGACTCAGAAAAGCATTGGAGAAATTTACGTATCAGGATAAAACAAAGAACAAATAGGGAAAGGAAGTAAATTGATATAAAAGAAAATAGGAGTAAGGCAGGGCTGTACATTGAGTTCATATTAGTAATCTATTCATAGATGATATATTAGGAGTAAAAATAAGAAATTAGTATTATCCAGTAATAGGAGATAAGGAGATTCCAGGCTGAGGTTCACCATATCGTTGATAGAGTTACAAAAGCGATAAATGAAATTCAAGAAAGTGTGAAAAATGGGGAATTGGGGTAAAAACCATAAAGATGTCTGACGCAATAAAAAGCTCTAAGAAACAAAACCAAGAACTTGAGAGAATAACAAGGAAGGTAAAGGAAAGAAAATGGTATAGAAAAGTAAGAGAAGTAAGGGACGTTCAGGGAGCCAAGCAATCTGAGTGGCCAAATAAGAAAACAAGCACCAGACAAATTGTACAAGATGTAGGTGTATAAACAAATATACATTGTATGTATTGTAAGCATGTAGAACAAATTGTACAATAAATCTATTCATTCATTCAACTGCTGTGGTCCTTTGTGTCCCATTCTATGTTGGCATGACAGACAGAAATTTTTCTCAGATGCCTCTTTATCAGGCTTGAGGTTATTTTACATGCTGTAAATCTACTCACAGGACCATCACCTTTACTTCCTTTCTGAAGGAAACACATGCCAAGGATTTTTACACCCGAAAAAAATGTATTGCCCTCCACCGGGTTTGAACCCGTGACCTCAGGAACTAGAAGCTAGCATGGTACCCTAGACCACGGAGGATGACAGAATTGAACAGTTCACTTGAGTGAAGCAATAGTATGAACGAAGTGAACTCCATGATGATGAACTAGATAAGAAGCCAGAACAGTGAAAGTGAAAACTGAAAGAGTTACAGTTGAAAAACTGGACAAACACAATATTGTATTAAAAAAAATAAGATACATTATCACATTAGATTTAAAACTTGCAGTTTTGGTCCTTTTAAAATAAAACTATTAAACAACCGATTTAATGAAGTTTCAGTACAACAAAATCAATTTCAAAGTCACCAGAAATTCATTGTAACCCACTTGACTATACTTCTTTTGCTTAGAAAATATTAAATAACTATAACATTGAACTTAATTCTTGCCATTTATAATGCTTTGATGTTGTTCTTGGTGCTCTTAGTTCAAAATCTGTTTCAGCTTTAGGAATTGAAACTGTAAATTCCTTTGAAGGAATGCACTTTTATGTCTGTTTTATGAAAGAGAAGCTCAACTACAAGTTTGTAATTGTATCATATGAGCTTACCTGGAGGTTTCCTTTGCAGGCGAGTCAACTACAAATATCTCTTCTGTCTCCTGCAACAAAGTTAAAACATTTACTATAGAGAATATTTCCATTATAAGGTGCTTGGGATCACCAGAGGAGTCATTTTTGGTTTTACTATGTAACAATGGTAAGTTAACACAACACAAATAGCATTAGGTAAAATCAAATATTCCAAAACAGAAAGCATCAATGAAACCAATTTTTTACAATTATATTACATAAGTTAACGAATATTTGAGATTAATCTTAATGATGTGCCATTTTATGCAACATAGGAAAACATTTCATTATGTCCTGCAAATGGTGTCCATTTCTGCAAAGACAATCTGCCAGCCTGCAATACATATCATCAAAATTATTTTTGCAGCAATTTTGGAGAATAGTATTTCTTTCTCTGTGAATATTGCCTTTAAGGTCTACAATAAATTTTTCTCTTCAAATATCCCCAGAGAGTAGTAATGGATGGAACAATCTGGGGATCTTGGAGGCCATATTGTCTTTTGAGGTGGCTTGGTTCCCTAAGAGCCCACAAACAGCTGTCTTGGAAATTCTGGGACTGTGTGCTGTGACATCAACTTGCTGAAAAAGATTAGGATCCAGAACTTTTTCCTGCATAAGCGTTTGTAAATTATGTTTGTTGTAGTGGAATTGAATAGGATGAAGCAATAGGATAGTGTAACAATGTGACAGATAGGATGGAGTAATACAATGCTGCCATTTTGAGGTAAGGCTACAGACCGGTTATATGCACAGCATACTGTACAGCAGAGACCTCAGTATTTTTCCAATGCACAACTTTGCTACAAAACATGTTCAAGGCTATCTTTATCAGTTGTGCTTCAGTTGCTGCTTTAAGTTAGTGACACTGAGATGTCTGGTTAATAAGTGTAAGGCAAGAGGATCGCTAAACATTAAATCTAAGAAGCGAAAAAGACATGTTGTAATGGAGGAAAAACATTGATAAATTGGTGCATCTATTTGTGGGGAACCCCCAAAAAATAAAGTTTATATGAACAAATTCTACACCATAAGGAACTTAAGGACATGAATTATGAATATTATGCAATAATAACTTATACGTGTGAATGGAAATTTCATCTGAATATGCCAGGAATGTTTTCATGCAGATGACACCACTTATAACAAGATTAGTACTCATTATAGTGCATGTTACTATCACTTGTGAGTAAATATCATGGGAGTTACGGAACGAAAAATCCCCAGTGTTATAGCCAGTGTGCGCAGCACACATATGCATGATACGTGGCCTCACTATAAAACAACCACACTGTAGAATAGGATAGGTGAGCAAGTCAGATGGGGTAGAATTGTGTACTGTGATACTGTTAGTTTGAGTTTAGTTCTACTTATAACTTTTCAAAACAATCACTTTTATGAGGAGTTTAAGCAATAAAAAAAAAGAAAGATAGAAAAGACAATGTACAAAATTAGATAGTATTCTTACTTACCAAACAAATTATTCATTCCAGTATGTTCATGTTCATGTTCATGTCTGTACTTACACTATGTTACATTATGTTACATCAAACAAAATATCAATAATTTCGTAACAAATAAAGATGTTCATTCTCATAATATTAGGAATAAGGCAAATTTAAAAGTGCTTGGACATAAAACCACCTTATTTGCCAAAGGAGTTAAATATTATTAAACAATAAACTACCCGTACAGTTAAAAGAATCATCCATGTGCTGCTTCAAAAGGGATTTGAAGAGCTTACTATTGAAAGGGGTTTTATACTCTGTATATGAGTTTATTGACTCAATTAGTAATTTTATTTTGTATTATGGTATTTGAGTAAGTATGTATTATGTTAAGTATTTGACGTAACCATGTATTCTTGTAATATTAACGGTGAATAAATCTATCTATTTATACATAAATATTACATAGAAACAGAGCATTTAAAATAAAAGAAAGATATATCATATACAAAATGAAACATAGCCGGTGTAATTTTGTCCAAAATCGAATACCTCCTTGCCGTTTTAAGATTAACCGTATATTTATAGACAACAACAGTTATTTTAACTTAACCTAGACTTGTACCTTTTGTTCGTCTCATCATTTTATTCTATTTGATTTGTAATGCATAGCATTTACAGTCAGTTCTTAATATACATACATTTAAATAGCATCATTAATTTAGAGCAGGCATCGAATGTAATTGTCATTAATATTTACAGAGCTATATATGTATTATCATCAGGATAAATTGCCGTTCAGATAATCTTGTACAGAATAATATGCTTTTGAGCACAGGAACTGCCATTTTAAAGACATCGAAATTGCCAACTTTTCCCTTTATAGGTATCAATATCTTTAATACCTAAAGTCTTTGTTAATGTATTTTACAACTGTAAGAGTAACTTATAGCAACATTTTTCAATATTTTGGCAAATAATTAAAATTACAATGCACTTTGTGAATGCTTTGATTTGCTCATCATAGCACCTAAGGTGAATTTTAGCTATTGTTTAAGCAATCAATTTTATAAATAATTATAATTGCAACTCTGTATATTTTTTGACTTGTCCTATATCATGGTACATATGTACGATTTTAAATAAAATATTGATCTCTCTATTGTTACCCTTACTTTTCCAATCCCTTGGTCATTTTGTCTGCTCTTTGTTAGTACAAACTGCCTGCAGGTTTACTTACATTATGGAACAAAATAATGGAAAATTCTAACCTAAAGAAAAAAAACTACTTTGCAGCAATTGAGAAGAATACTTTAGCTTTAGTACCCTATTTACTTAGCAATAGGACCTCCCTCTTTCCCCCTATTTTGACTTTCAACTTTGGGGGAGGGTCCTATAAGTGCAAACTTCATAAAATCAATTAGTTTGGAGAGGAGTAATTAAAACATCAGCTATTTTATCTTAATGCTATTTATAATATGTCTAATAGAAATAAACAAAATTACAATTCATTGCTCTCATAGTAAGTCTGTTTACATCCCGCACAGCAACAGCTTCCATAAAGATATCTAATGAGGTAGATGGGCATGGCCCGTAGAAACTTGAATAACAATTGACTACCTATAACTTTAAATTCCTTGTTATTAATACTGGTATAGGTGTATGTTTATAAATTAAACTCCATGATGCAACAGCCCAGCCTTGGCTCATCTTAAATTCTGAACAGAGATCCCTTGGTGTTTTGGAATCTCACACACTTTCAACTGCAGCATTTCATGTGTTACAGCACGATCATTGTTCCTGTTTCAGCAACCCACTCTTAACACTTTTTATTAACTTCATCTTACTTTCCTTTCTGGACTCCACGAAAATATTTCCTTAAGTCTCTCTTAACTAGTAGTAGTTGATTGTACCAATATCAAATCATTTTAGGTTGTACGTCAAATTCATGAGATGCCACTCTTACTCTGTTTATTGCAAGCTCAACAGCATTTTATTTAAAAGAGGCTGCAAAGCTCATTCTGTGATTTCCAGTTCTCATTTTATAAGTTTTCACACTACAGTACACATCAAAGGTAAAAACTGGAGGCATAAAGAAAGTGCAAACCAAGTGGGTGAGAACCAGGAAGGGGTTGGTGTTACTATTCTTCTTCTGTGACTGGCTGTAGCCTGAAAGACTAATTGCCACTGGATTTTACCACACTGTTTGCTTGTCACAGAAGCTAATAACACATCCAATTTAGCTTGACATATGTAATGAATTCATCAGTTTCCTAGAATTTTTAATTTTGTCTCTCAAACATTAAGGGCGGGAGTACTATAGGCAATGGGGTCCTACAGCCGAGTAAATACTGTGATGAAGCCAGACATCGATGCCGTGACCTTCAACATGATGCTAGGCAGCAGTGAGGCAATGGAGAGTTTCCAGCTACTGTAAACAGTTCTCGGAAGACCTTCTAGCCTAATGTGATCGTTCTGGATGTTTCCGTTTTTCTTGGGGTTTCCAGAACTTTCAGCGAGCACTCTCACAGCAGTAGTCGAGTTAGTTAAAACTCGAGTGTGAAGTCAGTAGTGTTGTGAAATTCAAGTGACTCAGTCAGTGAACAATTCTCCAAGCAAACTGGTGGCTGGTGCGATGTACAGCAAGTGTTGCTGCAGAGCAATGGGTAGTGGAGGTCTTGAGTTCGACTCCAAAGTGAAGTGAACCATCAGGCATGGAGAGGCTGCGTCACGAAGGAAGAAGTGAAATGACAGGGAATTGGAACTAGTTCACATTAGTGAAATGACGTTAGTGAAGTGAACTACATAAAAAGTGTATTGCCTGCCCAAACTAGCTGCCTTGTTTATATACCAAAATCTTGCACCATTTTGAGGTAGGTTCTGCCACCATTTAGGAATGCACACTTGCTTCACTTGTGTGCTTTGGTGTAACCAGTGGTTGCTAATTAACCTAGTTTATATAAAAAAAAACTAACTTAACCTCCAGTGAAACAGAAACCTAAGCTTATATCATAAACATTGTTAAGGAATACACACTTGCAAGCTTTGGTCACTGTGCTTTGTGTTTATCGTGCTTATTCACTCTTCCTAAGCAATTCAGATTAATTGAGATAACTGAGTGCTATTAATATAGTGATTGCAGGCCTATTGACAGATATGAAACAATATTGTCACTTTGTTATTAGTACACATAAGCAGAGGAACTACCAAAGCAACCTATTACAGTAATTCACAAAAATAGCAGTGTTAAAGGTGCTAAATGACCAGTTAGTGATCTCATATCCAGTATTCGAATATAGTTCATACACAACACTAACCGTAACCTAATCTCAGATAAATCAGAAACCATAGGCGGTTTGCTATAGTGTGACAGCCTATGCTCGTCTCATACTTATTCTATGTCCAATTTCTATCCCACCATTTTTTTTTGGGAGGGGGGTTGTTCCATTTATATGCCCTTAACAATTTAGATCACAAGGACACCTTTTTTTTTTCTTTGGAACAATTGACCAATGATGTTCACTCATTTACTATTCTGTTAATCTTTGGGTTTGTTTACATTCGATTTTCTTTATAAACATTAAATTCAGACACACATTTCTACTCTTGATATACTCTTCCAGACTCTAGACTCTAGATAGGATGGGGAATAATCCTGGCTAAAGAAAAAATTCCCATCCTCCAGCTGGGAATCAAACCTGAGACCTCTATATTTGGCAGCTAGCATACTAACTACCCGACCATAGAGGCAGTCTCTCACAGTATTCTTTGGTTAAATGTTAAGGGTTCTTCAGGATGAACTCTATGAATTATGATAGCCAAAAAGCACCCACTACTGGCCAAACCATACACTAATCAGGGAAGGTAAGTATGTAAACATGTTGGAACTTACTTTGGACCATGGAGTGGGAGGCATGCAACAGGAGTAGGCTTAACTTATCTACTTGCAGCCGTACTTAAAATGCATTAACAAATAATGCTAAAATGTCAGAAATATCTTAGGAGTTGTTTACGAGTGCATGTTGTCTCCTCTAGACCTGGTGCCCACCTACCCTCCCCTTTTTATGTTCCTTACTTTTATAGCAGAATTAAGCTGTAATGACAATAAACATTACCATGTTGTCGCCACTGCACATGCACAATGGAAGTGTCAACCTAAATGAAAAGCAAAATCTGCAGGTTTGATGATATTTTCCTTACTTCTTCTTCCAATTAAAATAAGCTTATATCATAAACATGGAACATCATTAGCGTGCTTTGGTATAACCGCTGGTTGTAATTAATCTAAGCTTGTATATATAAAAGCTAACCTAAGGCTAGCCTAACCTGAATTCAGAAACCTAAGCTTATTTAAATAATAATCATACACACTGTTAAAGAACGCACACTCGCATTAGCAGTGTTTGCTCTGCATATGTTGTCAGCATTCTATTTATACATTTGGAAACCATATGCAGCTAGAGGGTGACATCAGTAGCAGAAGTAAGAGACCATTTTTCAGCTGCAAGTAGGTAAGGTTTTCCCAGGAATATGTCAATCTAAGTTACAAAGTAACTTAAAACGGGACACGCATATCAATAAACTGAATAAAAAAATGAGTACAATCTGCTATAACTTCAGACAACTGGCACACATCCTCAGTATAGAAACACTTAGAAGTATGTACTTTGCATTAACTTACTCCATATTAAAATATGGTGTAATATTATGGGCAATTCACCACATTGCAACTCCCTATTCATAACACAAAAACGGATTCTAAGAATAATAGAAGCTAAACCATGATCTACCTGCCGACCATTGTTTAAAAAATTTAAAATCTTACGTCTCCCATTTATCTTCATTTATGAAATTCTAAAATTTACAAAATTAAATCTGAGGAATGAAACTGGCTATTATACCTTCAATGACACAATCCATAGCCATAATACCAGACAGAGAATGGATATCCGCATCCAGAGAAGTAACACAAGGACTCATCAAAATAGTGTAATAAACTTTGGAATAATTTCTTTGAATAAAATATCCTTAACCAATAAAACCACCTGCAAAACTACAGTATTTAAAAACGAGGCTTTGACATACTTGCTTCATCACTGCTTCTATTCTGTTAACAAATTTATTGTCAAGCCTCAATAATCTGTAAAACTGTATATATAATAGTTTTACTTATGCAGTCTGTAAATAATTATGTGTTTTGCTTAATACTGACTTATCTTATATCATAGTACCTGTGTAGAATATATATTTTACAAGATGAATAAACAATCCATCTATCAATGAAGTACAGTGCATACTTTATCACCTTACCCATATAAGGATGTAGAACATGACTGGGGAAGTATAATAAATATCCTTACCTTCTTCAAAGATGATGCAAGAGTTTCCCATTTGCTGCAAGGCAGGCATTGTAACATCCAAACACATTTTGCAACTCCAATTGTGAAATACTGTTTATTTCTTCTTGTATATTGTTCTGTAATTCCTTCAGTGCTTGCGGATTTGATCTATAGACTCTATCTTTTAAAGTGCCCCATAAATAAAACTCACAGGGCATTAAATCTGGGGATCGAGCAGGCCACAACCCTAAACTAACACTCTCTCACCAAACACATCAGCAATTGCACACAGAAAAGTCTGAGCAATATGAGCTGTAGCACAATCTTACTGAAACACACTGTACATTCGTTCTTCTTCAGTTAACTGAAGAAAAAACTCGTCCAGAATTAGGGTTTTGTATCGGTCAGCATTAATTGTTTCATGGAAAAAAATTTGGCCAATTATACGTTTTGCACTTAACGCACACCACACACCAACCTTAGGATCACATAATGCACTTTGTGCAATGAATCGCTCATCTACCGACCAGTAACGATTACTTGGAATATTAACTCCTCGTTGCAAGTAAAACCACGTTTCGTCACTAAAGATCATAAACTGTGGGTCCAAATGACCTTGATGCACAGACTGAAGAAACCAGTTGCAAAAACGGATTCTCTTACGTGGGTCTCCAGACTCAAAGGGGTACACTTCTGTAACTTTGTATGGATGAAGGTTTAGTAGCTTTGTTGCTTTATGTGCTGTTGCACGGCTGACCCCTGCTTGTTGTGCTAAGTTCGTGAGAGATTCCCGTGACAATTGACCTAATGGGGCACAGATGTCATTCAACTTTTCCTCAGTTAAAACATGGCATCTTCGCCTTCTTTTCTTGTCCAACATTGATCCCATTGTTTTGAATTTATTCACTATCGAGCATATTGTGGATCTATCAGGTGGAATAGCCATAGGGAAGTGTTCGCAGAATTCTCTGTGATACCTAGCTGGTGATTCGTATTTTAAAAAAGTTATTGCAAATAAAAATCCTTTGTACTGTATTAAATCTCTGAACCATGACTCAACCAACAGGGAAATTGAGCTTTAAAATGCACACAACACAGTACCTAATGCAGTCAAACACAGCTCAAAATTGCAGACAAAAAACAATCATCTTACCGATAGGGGGAAGATAAAATGTATGCACTGTATGCTTATATATATTTCAGTATCTCAGCACAGCCATTTGCATTATATAGGGTTTATACAAGAGATCGGGATATTTTAATTTTGTTTGTATTATTTTAAGCATTAATAAGCTCACCTTTATCAATTATGAAAATGAGAATTATCTGCTACGCTTCTGACAGCTCATACAAGAACATCACAGCTGTAGTTTCTCGTACCATGGCGGACAGCACATCGTTACGCAGGGAACATTGTAGCAATGAATTTACATATTTCATAAGACACCCATGCAAGAAGCTATTTAAATGGCTTGCAACTTCAAGTTGCCTAGGAAAAATTGAGTTTCACTGTATAAACAACCATGCGGTTGGAAGATTCCATGTTCACTCGAATATAACACCACTTCTAATGATTTTCATCGTTGTGCAGGACACATTAAGAGCAGAATGTGTTTTTTGGTATAAGCTTAGGTTTCTGAATTCACTGAAGGTCAGGTTTAGGTTAGGTTTTTTTTTTATAAGTTTAGGTTTCTGAATTCACTGAAGGTTAGGTTTAGGTTAGGTTTTTGAATTCACTGAAGGTTAGGTTTAGTTAGGTTTTTTTTTTAAATATAAGTTTGGGTTAACTATCTAACACTGTTACGGTAAAGCATCTTCTTTATTAAACTTCTAATGGAACTTACATTTTAATATAACAAATTTTCACAATAAAAAAAATTACAATTTTGGCGGATAGACTTTCGCTGCTTGTATTAGGAGATGGTGCAGCCTGTCTTCTTTATTGTAGGTACGTTTGAACACGTATTCAGCTAGATAGCCTGCAAAATGTTCCTTTTTTCGTCCGAAAATAGGAATTGAATATTTGCAATCTTTCCACTTGGCCTTGATAGTGTTGGTATGGATTGAGAACCCCTGCCCTGCCAGTTTTCGTGTATTAACTTCGTGGACTTCTCCGCTGGCGTAGCTGCTGACGAATTCCACGGAGTGGTTTTCTCGAAGGTGCTGGAAGTCTTCGTCTTGGAGTGTATCATATGATTTCCAGCAGTCTGATATTATTGTTGTTCCGGGTAAAATCCAGTCTTGGATTATACGCAAAAATGTTTCCTTATCCCTGGTTTCCACTGGAACAAGGAAGAAGTTGGTCTTCATTTCTCGCTGGACACCTCCAAACACCCACAGACCTTCGATGTCATGCCCATGGTTGTATTTCCTAGGCCCGAACTTGGATTCATCGATTTCAACTACTGTTCCGATTCCTCCAATTTGCCTGCGGTTTTCTAGGGCCCAACTTAAACAGATTTCTCGTAAATAGTTCGACCAGTTTACTACGGTATTCCAGGAGGTTTTCATCTCGCACTTTACGGTGCTGCTTCTGGGATTATCTAGTATGCACCACATTATACAGAAGTGCATTATTTGTTGTGGAGTGAGATGTGCGTCACCAATAAAACTCCCTTTTCTGGCACTTAATTTCTTCCTTGGGTGGCCATTTCGGCATGTGAAACACAACTGTGTTCCTCTGAACCATCTTACAGGAAGAACGTTCTCGCATATATCGCAGAGATATACTTCGTTGATTATTCCATGCTGCACAAGAAATTCCTGCAGGTTCTGTAAGTTTCGAATACCTAAGTGGTCGGTTATAATGCTATATACAGTATTCTTGCATCCTGTGCACACCATTTTGAATCGTAATGCGTTACGTTTCATACAGCGTAAACAATAAAAGAAGAAGAAGAAGAAATAGTGGTAACAAAAGCGCATCGCATTTATAGCGCATTTCACCGTTTCATTTAGGTTGGCAGTATTCTCTTTGCATGTGATTTATCATGAAATGGCTAGTTTTGTTGAATTCCTGACGCGATTTGCCTATATAAGTAAATTATTGGCTTTCCTTTTAACTTTATAAGCATTTTCAACGGGGATACTCTAAGACGAGATTTGCTATCATAATTATCTGTAAGGTAGCTCAAGGGAGAATATACGTTATTCACCAGTCAGAGTAAGAATTTTTCGACTTTTGAACAAGGGTGTTCAGGAACGACGGGACTCAACACCACAGATTATACGCAAGGCCCTATTAGGCAAGCGTAATCGACATAACATCTTTTTAGCTCTTTCTTATATACGCACTCCCCATATACTATGGAGGAATTTTTTAATATGTTGTGCAATATATAAATATTCAATACATAGGGCAGATGGCATATGATGGTGACTTACATTTATTTGTTATTGTCCTACTGTAATGCATGTTGAGATGTTTACTCTTGGGAGGGGGGGAAAGAATGGTGATGGTTTGCAAATTTTCGATTCTTAAATAATGCATGGTGAGGAGAGGGAGAAATGATCTGGGTGTTTGGTATGTTTATTAGTTATGCTGCATATTTCATAATTGTATGAACAAACAAACTGTGTACAGGAAATCCCTAACCACCTAGGCCAAAGTTGAGAATCTTATATCAGCTATGTGCTTATATGTTAATGCCGAATTAATTACATGGAATGTAACTACATTATCTATATTTTATAAGCCATATACCATTGATTTGCACTGTGTAATCTGTAACTCTAATGGAGGACGAATCGTTTGTCTTGCATGGTATTTCTGATTTGAAGTGCTGAGGAAAAGAGAAAGAAACAAAGCAAGAAAAGAAAAAAAAACCTGATTTGTTACATTCACATGACCTTCTCTGGGCGCTACTGAGTCTATTTTTGTGCTAAATATTGTTAAAAAGTGTAAAATAATTAGTAAAGTTACCTTAGAATTGTGCTTAACTTTTAGGGATCCTTTCTTTTATAGTAAAATTCTTGGTTAACCACAACAAACTTTGCCATTTTGTCGATAGTGCACATGCGCATAAGGAATTGCCAACTTATCGTAGTTAGGCAAATGTACTAAATTGCCAGTGTTTTGATTTTATTGTGCTTCTTATTATCCGCTTCCATTCACATAAATGTAAGTGTTGCAGTGTGTTGTTGATAATGCATTATACCATTGAAAATCACTTCTGGAATTAAGCAATGATCACTTTGCTTACTTGCTTTGGTATAACCCACGTTTATATTAAAAAGCTAAACCTAACCTCTGGTGAAATAGAAACCTAAGCTTATATACATAGTGAATCATGAACATCGTTAAGGAATGCTCACTTTGCTCGTGTACTTCGGTGTAACCACTGATTGCTAATTAATCTAAGTGTATATGTTAAAAGAACTAAACCTAACCTAACCTCCCATGAATCAGAAACATAAGATTATATAAATAGTGAATCATGAACACACGCTCACATGCTTTGGTGTAACCACTGGTTGCTAATTAGCCTAAGTAACATAAAGGAGAAAAAAACCAAACCTAACCTAACCACCCATGTATCAGAAATTGGATAAAGTTCCATGTATGTCAATAAGGCTATAACATACTTACAGAATTGATTAATTTCATATAGAGGAACCTGGAAGTAATGAGGAGTTGGTTTAGTGGGAGATGTCTGAACGAAGGAATTTGACTCACCCACTTACCCAGACTAGTTGCCTCATTTATATTGCAAAATCTGACAATATTTTGAGGTAGGTTCTGTCAAAGTTAAGGAATGCATGCTCGCGTACTCTCATGTAATGCCAGTTGCCAATTAACTAAGTTTAGATAGAAAAAACTAAACCTAACCTCCTGTAAATCTGAAACCTAAGCTTATATCATAAACATTGTTAAGGAACACACATGAGAAAAGCTGTGTTTAATCACAGTGTTTATTATGTTTATTCACTCACCCAAAGCAATTCAGATGCGCGAGTGTTATTAATATAGTGATTGCAAGTCTAGTAACATACAGAAGGATATCGCAGAACGCTAAGCTTATATAAATAGTGAATCATAAACATGGTTAGGTAACACACACTCCGCATGCTTCGATATAACCACTGGTTGCTAATTAACCTAAGTTTTTATATATATATATAAAACACAGAATGAGCCAAAAGACTCCGAACTGCCTGCGCAGTGTTTTTCCTGCCTGCATCCTCGGCGCTTTTTGACGTCTGATGCTATCATAGAAAGGTGCAGATGTAACCATACAACATTTTTAAAACTACTTTTAAAGGCTTTACTTACCAACTTTATGAAAGGAAATGCTGAAATTGGCCACCGTCGTTGTCCATACATTTTTGGCACCTCTTTAGGAAACTATCCCATCATGGAATTTTTGGGGGGAATTTTCCAAATGGTGACCGATGTCTTCTTATGTTTCTTCAGTAAGAACTAAACACTGTCTTTTAGATTTCTTAGCCTGAACACTTCCTGTGGCCTGAAATTTACTGTAAAGTTCATGGATTGTTGTACGGCTTGGAACTTTTTCACCTGGATATCTTTCTGCAAATCATACTTTCACTTGGTGAACTGACCGAGTTAACACTTATTAATCATAAATAAATACTTGCTGTGCAGTAGAAAACATATACTGAGCCATAATATACTTTGTGACTAAGTACAGGACAAAATAATAAATAACTCATAATAACTGAACCACATCACATCACCGTCAACTCAAAACTACCGTTCACACTGCAAGGCAAAACCACAACTGCAAGACTTTGTTTATAGCAGCAGTACGGTATCAGGTCTTTATCATATTTCCACTCGCCCAGTAGAAAAACATAGTGCAGCCAGTATTATTGTTCATAAAATATCCCTCCAAGATAACTTAAAACAAAGTGTACATGACAAACCCACACACCCTGTTCTCTGATGTGCTTTATGACGCCATTCTAGACCCAAATTGCTGTGTATTATCCGATAGACTGTCCCTTTGGATATTCCAATGTGGCTAGAAATGCTTCCTTGGGTTGGTGGGTTTTCTTGAGTCACTGTTGCACTCACCTTGACTACTAGTGTTTTAGGCCGTGTTGGTTGTGGCTTCTTTCTTGCTAGGTTTGTTGCACACTGAGCCTCAGGTGGGAATCCATTTTTATGCAGCTGTGTTATACGTCCCACACACGACTTACTTATGCTAAGACCTTTTTGTTTGCACGTTTCCACTATCATGGAAAGGCTGTAACTGGCATTTTAAAGCCCAACAATGTACCCCTGCCACAAGTCAGCGATTGTTGTAGCCACTACAAGTGAACTTTGCCTCAGACTGGCCCAGAAAACAGCTGGCACTCACAGTGACCTGATGCAATAATAAACCTAAGCAGTTTGACCAATGACAGGAGTGCGAGTGCGATTCAAGGTGGGGCAAAACTCCATAATACCTATGTATGTAGTTTAAAAGATACATTCGAATTATAATGCAGGGCCATACTGCAGTAACACCTTTTACTTTATGAACACCATTATTCTGTGTTGAATTTAACAGTATGGTACTAATAATTGCTAAACATTTAGCAAAGCTTAATTTATAATGTGAATTTACACTTCACTGCAATATGAATATGCTTAAAGAAAATTTATGTGCAATGATTTATAGTTTTGCTCAACTGGGAAGTGTATACTTCTATTTCATTTTTAATATATCCATTTTAAAATGAAACTAATGTGCTTCATGTGCATCTAATTACTAGTCTAAAAAAGGGAATCTGTATAAAATGATGCAGAAGGTTTTAGAAACAATTTCCCCAATGGTTACTCCAGTAAGATTTAAAAATAAGCTTATGAGCGCAAAAAACTGAAGTTAGTGGAATTTACAACACTAACGTTACTGATAAGATTTGTGTGCATGAGTATGCATGACAGATATCAAAATATTTTAAAAAAAAACATAGGAAAAGAAAATTGACACTGCTCTTTGTTCCTAAGGAATTCAACAGTCACGGACTACCATTATTTACTTGGTAGCTTTAGAAAACAAAAAATGACCATAACCTTAATCACTAGCATTTATTAGCGTTTACAAGTATATGAAAACATTGGGATTAATTTAAAATATCGGAACTTGTCTCCAGCATGTAAACTTGAAATATGAGTTTATAGGAAGTGTTCCACATGTCCACCATTTGCTTGTAGACAGCCAAACAGCAACAAATGTGTCTGCACTTGACACGATGCTGTTAGGAAATCTTTCAACATAGAGCCATTGAATAGATCTAGAATTGCACTATGTTTCTGCATAAATTATGATCATGTCCAGATATTTGGAGGTTGAAATTCGCGGCATAGCTTATGTTGTTCTGTAACAACATTTTCTATCTTTTGTTTGGTTTTTTATCCATGTCTTCCTTAACTGCTCTGATCTTAACTTGTGGCTTTGACAAAAAACAATTGCATGCAATTAAGTATACATTCCGCGCAATCTTCACCAATATCGAAAGAAAGTAAATGCAGCTGATATAATGTTGCCAGTTCTAACAGAACTGAGGAGGCAACAAATTATAGACTTTTTAAATTTAATTTACACAAAAAAGTTGTCCTTTCTTGAACTTTCTATGAATATGGTCATAAATTAAGAATCTTTAATCAACAGTGATGCAGCAAGGTGGTAATAAATTTTTTGGATAAATTATTTTTTCTAGAAAACGGTGCATTTAATTACGAAAAAGTATCAGAAGCCCCTGCTCATCTACATCCACCTCCTCCAATCTGCAGGACCATTTCACTTCCACCCTATATATATATTTTAGTTAACTATTTCAAGGCATTCCCTCTTAATGGTTTGAATTTTTTACCATTTATACTTTTCTCAATTGGGAAGTCATTATTCATCCTGTTTTTGTGGTCATGCAAAGAACATGGAATTTCAAAGTTAACACACAGCAACACTCTGTTTAAAAATCTGACTCCCATTTATCCACTGTACTGTAGAACAAAATGTGTAAATATGAACTGAATGTTTATCTGGATTAAGAAGTAGAAAATAGAAGAATAGATTTTTATAAAAATAAGTCATGTGAATGCAACACATCAGATTTTTTTCTTTGATATCTGTGTAAAGTTGTTTCACTAATTTGAAACGTGCATTGTCTCATAAAAAATGTGTGCTTTTCCATGTTTGATGCTTGAATAAAGGATATACAGTAGAATCTCGTTAGCATGTTTTTGCAGGGACCTAAGGATTTGGACGTCATAGGCGGGAAACCGTGTTAACGAAAATGCAAAATATGCAATTTAAGAACATAGTTATGTAATAAAATCTAATAATTACTACGTCTCCATGGATAATTGAAATCGATTTTGAGTACAATCTGTGTGGAATTCAATATGTGTTCAAATGGATTTGGATACACAAAGCCTGAGAATAAATAATTCAAGCTTTTATGTTGATCAACTTGGATTTTTGAGGTTATGAATGTTTTTGAGAAAATAAATTGCGAATTATGGAAGCGACAAGAGTTGCTTTGCTGTGCGTTTTATTACACATGTGATAACAATTTCCGCTAAAAAAGAAACAAAAATTATGTTCGTGCATCATGTTACGAGTACAATAGGCGAATGTATCTTTGGCGTATTCAATACAATTTGAATACGGTAAGTGTTTCCATGCAACAAATATCGTTCTGATCCTTTTCTGATCCTACTTTCCAAGAGGAAAGTTATATTTTTGCATTTTTCCCTTCTTTGAAAGCAGTTTTAATCAATTTAGGTTTACTAACAATCGCGTTTAAGGTTGACGGAGGAATTTTTAACTTCCGCACTATATCCACATGTTTCATATTTAGATTGTGATCTATTTCAAGGATTTTCAGTTTTTCACTATTGGTTATTTACTACACTTTCTTTTTTTCATGCAAATGAAAAGTTAAAATACAATCTACATATGTTTGGTCAACACTCAACAGTAGAAACTATCGCTGGCATTTACCATGCCAAGGTAAAGCATTCTCTATCCCGCCCACACAAATAGTGTCACACAAATATTTACATACATGCATGTGATTGGCTGCTGGTATCCACCCTGTGACCGAGGATTGACCAAAGTAGCCAATGAGGACGTCAAACTTCAAACGTAGTAAGCAGGACCAGGAAAACGCACTAAGCAAACATTATTTATTACATTTGGTGATTTGGTACCAGGACTTTTATAATTGAACGTAATACTTGGAAAAACGTATTAATGAGGAACGTGCTAACGAGATTCCACTGTATAAGAATTTCAATTTTTACTTTGAATTGTTTACTTTTATTAGCTAGTAAGCGCTTTTTAAGTAAAATGAAACTTTTCACAAATTTCACATTTGAAAGGTCTTCTGCAGTCATGAGTTAACTTAGGATCCTTTAGATGTGATAAACAAGCAAAAGTTTTTTCACAAAAATCACATTTATGTGAATCTTCACCTGTAGGTCTTGTAAAATGCTTCTTTAACTCCCAAAAATGTTTGAAGCTCAGTTTACAAATTTCACATGTGTATTCTCTTTTAATTTCTTGAATTAATTTGTGCAATTTCAAGTTTGATAAGGCAACAAAGCTCTCTTCACATGTTTCACACTTGTGAGGTTTTTCAGTTTGATAATTTAATTTACGGGGTTTCAACCTTGATGAACTGGAAGAGCTTTTTTCGTTAGTGTGACACATTGGTTTGGTCTTTTACAGCTTTGACTGAAACTGTTGGGTTTCACTGCTGAATAATCACTATTATTTGTTACGGTACATTCTTCGTGTGCCTGTGTGCCGTTGAAAAGCTTGGATGTATTGATAACACTGTTTTTAAATATGTATACTCCCTTATAATCATAATCACTGTTTTCAAGTTTTAAATCACTGGTTTTCCTTCTAGTTGCATCATCACTAATCCAGCATGTTTGTTCCGGGCATGACCTGGAATGTAACAAAACATACAAGTAACAGACTGACAATCAAAATCACCTACTGGTCAACAATGATAAGACAGTCACAATGCATTTTCGTCTCACACAATAATATGAATGAACCTGTAGTAATTTTTAATGAAAAGACAATCTCAAAAGCCACAACAAATAGTTTTTAAGTGTTTGGATCAGTGAACAATTTAAATGGGACAAACATACTGAGCACCAAACAAATAATCTTACTAGTGTCTGCCACATTTTTAGATTATCAAGAATATAAACACACTTAAAAATGCACACTTTACTTATGTACATTCACATATAAATTATGACATTCTCTTAAAAAGAAGCACTCTCAATTGTAAGAAATTCTTTTTACTTCAAAAGAAAATAATAGGAGTAATTGTTGAAGCAAATCGAAGTGCCTCCTGGAAACCATATTTCAAAAAACCTGTTAATCCTGGCATTAACATGTAAGTAATTTTTTTTATTACTAACCCAATTGATTGTACAAATTTACAACAATTTTACAAATTTATTCTTAACCCATTTTCTAAAAATAACAGAAGAAAATATAATGAAAACTAACCTCTTAACTACTGGTAGCCAGCATTCCTCCTAATCTAAAAGTACAATTATAAATTTATTTAATTTCCAATACTAAATCTAACTCTACCTTGAGTTGCTTTCCCTGGACCCCAACAAACTCAAACCTACATTAACATGTATGTACCTTTATAAATGCATTTCAAAAATAGCTGCAGCACTTAAAAAGAACTCACTACCAACAATATTATACATAATTACAAAACAGAATAAAGAAGAGATACACATGTACAAACACTAAAACATATCAGAACAGTTTTACTTATATGGCAGTGAAATTCTTCAATAAATTACCAGAAAAGATTAAAACAAAACTAAGAACGTTTAAATCAGCATAATGGCATACCTGTTGGATCACCAGTTCTACACAATAGGTGAAGTCATGACTTAATTTAAGTGTCAAAGGTTGATCTTGTATCTATTAGTACTTTTTTACTTTCTGTAATACATACTAGTTGGTACATAAGATATTGCATTCTACCCAAAAGTTTTATACCAGTATTTCCCCATAAATGTAGTAGTAGTCTGACCTTTCCTTTAATATGAGTTGAGTTTTTATTTATGGACGCTCTTTAACTGCTGTGGTCCTTAGTGTCCCATTCTATATTCGGCATGAAAGACAGAAATTTTTCTCAGATGCCTCTTTATCAGGCTTGAGGTTATCTTATGTGTTGTAAATCTACTCACATGACCATCAGCTTTACTTCCGTTTTGAAGGAACCACATGCTAAGGATTTTTACACCCAAAATAATTTATGCCCTCCACCGGGTTTGAACACGTGACCTCAGAAACTAGCTAGCATGGTACCCTAGACTACGGAGGATGACAGAATTGAACAGTTCACTTGAGTGAAGCGATAGTATGAATGAATGTTTCTATTTTACAAATGTTACCTTTATCTTGTTGTCTACATCAATTGATGATCTCTCAAGCCACCAAGGTTCTTCTTTGATCTCAATTTTGAAATTTGTTGTACGATCCTCACTGTATAAGAAGCTATCCTCTGACTCCACGCCACTCCATGAAGCAGATTGTGGCAGCACTGGAGGTTCTTCTTTGATCTTTATTTTGTTACCCACATCACTGCATACAACGGTGTTTGACTTTATTATATTATATGAGCCGAGAGTATTTTCCGTTTCTGATTTAACTTCAGTTAATGTACCATTAAGGCACCAGGGTTCCTTCTTGATTTCTATTTTGTGAACCATTTCCTGGCATATAGTTACAATGTTCTCAAGGACGGCCTGCTCAAATGGAAACACACAAATAACAATGGAACTGTTCTGGTATTTCATTATTTATCTAAAAAATACTTAAGGGCAGGCCAAGTATGTGTTTAGATTGGATTGCATTCTACAAGTTCACTAGCAGCCATAGAGGCCTGTGAACATAGAACAAGTCAAGGAAATGTACAAAAATTACATATAAACATAAATATTGCACAGAATATAGAACATTTAAAATAAAATAAAGCCATACTATATGCATGTCACGGAAATATACAATATAGCTACATATATACATAAATATTACATAGAAACAGAGCATTTAAAATAAAATAAAGATATATCATATACAAAATAAAACAAGCCAGTGTAATTTTGTCCAAAATCGAATACCTCCCTACCGTTATAAGTCTAACATAATATTTATAGACAAGAACAGTTATTTTAACTTTACCTAGGCTTGTACCTTTTGTTCATCTCATCATTTTATTCTATTTCATTAATAATGCATAGCATTTACAGTCAGTTCTTAATATACATACATTTAAATAGCTTCATTAATTCTAGAGCAGGCATCAAATGTAATTGGCAATTGTCATTAATATTTACTAATACTACTCACAGAGCTATATGTGTATTATCATCAGGATAAATGCTCGTTCAGATACTCTTGTACAGAATAATATACTTTTGAGCACAGGTAGTCTTTAACAGCAGTTTTAAAGACACTGAAATTGCCAACTTTTCCCTTTTCTCTTTATATGTAATAATATCTTTAATACCTATCAGATTTATTAATATAAATTAAAATGTATCTTATGCTGCAGATTATGAATTACAGATGTTGTGTTTACTTTCTCTACCACTCCCTTATGGCAGGTAAAGTATTGTATCCCACACGAAACTTTGGTATAGGGATTTTAGCATTAGCAAGTAAAGTATGGTGCACCACAAGATCCTGTTTTGGGTCCTTTTGTGTTTATAGTTTATATAAGCAACATAACAGTGCCATAAAATACTACAATAGATATGTAGTTACTACTGTGACATTATGTTCTACATTATTTATTTCTACAATTTTGTGTCTGCCTTAATATGTTTATCTAAAGTCTTTGTTAATATATTTTACAACTGTAAGAGTAACTTATAGGAACATTTTTCAATATTTTTGCATATAATTAAAATTGCAACACACTTTGTAAATGCTCAGCATGGCACCTAAGGTGAATTTTAGCTATTGTTTAAGCAATCAATTTTGTAAATAATTATAATTGCAACTCTGTACATTTTTTGACTTGTCCTATATCATGGTACATATCCACGATTTTAAATAAAATATTGATCTCTCTATTGTTACCCTTACTTTTCCAATCCCTTGGTATTTTGTCTGCTCTTTGTTAGTACAAACTGCTTGCAGGTTTACTCACATTATTGAACAAAATAATGGAAAATTCTACCCTAAAGAAAAGAAAGAAAGTAAAAAACTAATTTGCAGCAATTGAGAAGAATACTTTAGCTCTAGTACCCTATTTACTTAGCAATAGGACCTCCCTCTTTTCCCCCTATTTTTACTTCCAAAATTGGGGGAGGGTCCTATAACTGCAAACTTCATAAAATCAATTAGTTTGGAGAGGAATAATTAAAACATCAGCTATTTTATCTTAATGCTGTCCGTCTATCTGTCTATATATATATATATTCTGTATATCCTTTATAGAATAGTAAACTATGCATTTGATCATGTGATGATCTTCAGCAAAGTGTTGTGCATGAACCCACGAAGGTTTCTGAGCTGGTCAAAGCACAAGGACAATCGTGAAAGTGTGTGGAATAATTTGGAGAATCCATGCTTCTCACATGGGCAGCTCTATGTGGCCTGCTCACGCGTCGGAAAGCCTTCTGATTTATTCGTTTACGCACCAGATGTAAAAACAAGAAATATTGTGTATCCCGCAGCACTTCAATAAATATCAAATTGAAACGAAACACTACAATGTCACAATTTTTTCAACATGAACAAAATCAATAAAATGACTCAAAATAAATTGAATATTTGTGTAATATCTTTCCTTCAAATTTATTTCAGTTAGTGGCGTAACAATGCGCGCAGGGCACTATTGGCTGGAAATACATCTCAATCAAAATTGTTTTTGCATAAAATCCGTAAATTCAATTCTTGCTTCCAAATGACATCATTTGGAGCATCAAAAATTGTTGAGAATGAGGATGGCCGTAATTTTAATTCAACATTTAAGATTCAGGGCCAAGTGTATCATTGAATTGGTTCTCTGTTCTCAATACCTGATATCGATCCTAAATGTTTGCAGATCTACTTCATGGGAAATGCAGAACAACAAATTAACACACGATGCCAATATAGTCACAGTGAGAAACAGCAACAAATTATGACAAAACAGAACGTCTGTCGGGTCCGCTAGTTTATGATATATTTAATTGAAATAAACAAAATTACTTATGTAATCTACAATTCATTGCTCTCATAGTAAGTCTGTTTACATCCCGCACAGCAATAACTTCCATAAAGATGTCTAATGAGGTGGATGGGCATGGCCCGTAGAAACTTGAATAACAATTGGCTACCTATAACTTTAAATTCCTTGTTATTAATACTGGTATATGTAATTATGTTTGTAAATTAAACTCCACGATGCAACAGCCCAGCCTTGGTGTTTTGCAATCTCACACACTTTCAACTGCAGCATTTCATGTGTTACAGCATGAGCATTGTTCCTGTTTCAACAACCCACTCTTAACACATTTTTATTAACTTCATCTTACTTTCCTTTCTGGACTCCACGAAAATATTTCCTTCAGTCTCTCTTAACTAGCAGTAGTTGATTGTACCAATATCAAATCATTTTATAAGTTTTCACACTCACAGTACACATCAAAGGTAAAAACTGGAGGCATAAAGAAAGTGCAAACCAAGTGGGTGAGAACCAGGAAGGGGTTGGTGTTACTGTTCTTCTTCTGTGACTGGCTGTAGCCTGAAAGACTAATTGCTACTGGATTTTACCACACTGTTTGCTTGTCACAGAAGCTAATAACACATCCAATTTAGCTTGACATATGTAATGAATTCATCAGTTTCCTAGAATTTTTAATTTTGTCTCTCAAACATTAAGGGCGGGAGTACTATAGGCAATGGGGTCCTACAACCGAGTAAATACTGTGATGAAGCCAGACATCGATGCTGTGACCTTCAACATGATGCTAGGCAGCAGTGAGGTGATGGAGAGTTTCCAGCTACCTTAAACATATTTGGGAAGACCTTTTAGCCTAATGTGATCATTCTGGATGTTTAAATTTTTCTCAGGCTTTCCAGAACATTCAGCGAGCACTCTCACAGCAGTAGTCGAGTTAGTTGCAACTTGAGTGTGAAGTCAGTAGCAACAGTAGTGTTGTGAAATTCAAGTGACTCAGTCAGTGAACAATTCTCCAAGCCAATTGCTGACTGGTGTGATGTACAGCAAGTGTTGCTGCAGAGCAATGGGTAGTGGAGGTCTTGAGTTCGACTCCAAAGTGAAGTGAACTATCAGGCATGGAGAGGCTGCATCACGAAGGAAGAAGTGAAATGACAGGGAATTGGAGCTAGTTCACATTAGTGAAATGACGTTAGTGAAGTGAACTACATAAAAAGTGTATCACCTGTCCAAACTAGCTGCCTTGTTTATATACCAAAATCTGGCACCATTGCTTCACTTGTGTGCTTTGGTGTAACTACTGTTTGCTAATTAACCTAAGTTTATATATAAAAAAACTAACTTTACCTCCAGTGAATCAGAAAACTAAGCTTATATCTTAAACATTGTTAAGGAATACACACTTGCTTCGCTTGCGTGCTTTGTGTTTATTCACTCATCCTAAGCAATTCAGATTAATTGACAGATATGAAACAATATCGTCACTTTGTTATTACTACACATAAGCAGAGGAACTACCAACGCAACCTATTACAGTAATTCACAAAAATAGCAGTGTTAAAGGTGCGAAATGACCAGTTAGTGATCTCATATCCAGTATTCGAATATAGTTCGTATACAACACTAACCTTAACCTAATCTCAGATAAATCTGAAACCACAGGCAGTGACAGCCTACGCTCGTCTCATACTTATTCTATGTGCAATTTCTATCCCACCATTTTTTTTGGGGGAGGGGGGTTGTTCCATTTATATGCTCTTAACAATTTACGTCACAGGGGCACCTTATTTTCCCTTTTGTCGTTGGAACAATTGACCAATGGCAATGATGTTCACTCATTTACTATTCTGTTAATCTTTGGGTTTGTTTACATACGGTTTTCTTTACAAGCATTAAATTCAGACACACATTTACACTCTTGCTCATACTTCCAGACTCTAGATAGGATGGGGAATAATCCTGGCTAAAGAAAAAGTTCCCATCCTCCAGCTGGGAATCAAACCTGAGACCTCTATATTTGGCAGCTAGCATACTAACTACCAGACCATAGAGACAGTCTCTCACAGTATTCTTTGCTTAAATATTAAGGGTTCTTCAGGATAAACTCCATGAATTATGATAGCCAAAAAGCACCCACTACTGGCCAAACCATAAGGTAAGTATGTAAACATGTTGGAACTTACTTTGGAACATGGAGTGGGAGGCATGCAACAGGAGTAGGCTTAACTTATCTACTTGCAGCCGTACTTAAAATGCATTAACAAATAATGCTAAAATGTCAGAAATATCTTAAGAGTTGTTTTATGAGTGTATGTTCTCTCCTCTAGACCTGGTGCCCACCTACCCTCCCCATTTTATGTTCCTTACTTTTATAGCAGACTTAAGCTGTAATGACAATAAACATTGCCCTCTTGTCGCCACTGCACATGCACAATGGAACTGCCAACCTAAATGAAAAGCAAAATCTGCAGGTTTGATGATATTTGCCTTACTTCTTCTTCTAATTAAACTAAGCTTTTATCATAAACATGGAACATTATTAGCGTGCTTTGGTATAACCGCTGGTTGTAATTAATCTAAGCTTGTATATACAAAACCTAACCTAAGGCTAGCCTAACCTGAATTCAGAAACCTAAGCTTATTTAAATAATAATCATACACACTGTTAAAGAACGCACACTCGCATTAGCAGTGTTTGCTCTGCATATGTTGTCAGCATTCTATTTATACATTTGGAAACCACATGCAGCTAGAGGGTGACATCAGTAGCAGAAGTAAGAGACCATTTTTCAGCTGCAAGTAGGTAAGGTTTTCCCAGGAACATGTCAATCTAAGTTATAAAGTAACTTAAAACGGGACATGCATATCAATAAACTGAATAAAAGAATGAGTACAATTTGCTATAACTACAGACAACTGGCACACATCCTCAGTATAGAAATACTTGGAAGTATGTACTTTGCATTAACTTACTCCATATTAAAATATGGTGTAATGTTATGGGGCAATTCTCCACATTGCAACTCCCTATTCGTAACATAAAAACGGATTCTAAGAATAATAGAAGCTAAACCATGATCTACTTGCCGACCATTGTTTAAAAAATTTAAAATCTTACCTCTCCCATGTATCTTCATTTATGAAAATCTAAAATTTACAAAATTAAATCTGACGAATGAAAATGCCAATTATGCCTTCAATGACACAATCCATAGCCATAATACCAGACAGAGAATGGATATCCACATCCAGAGAAGTAACACAAGCACTCATCAAAATAGTGTAATAAACTTAGGAATAATTTCTTTGAATAAAATATCCTTAACCAATAAAACCACCTGCAAAACTACAGTATTTAAAAAGGAAGTTTTGACATACTTGCTTCATCACTGCTTCTATTCTGTTAACAAATTTATTGTCAAGCCTCAATAATCTGTAAAATTGTATATATAATAGTTTTACTTATGCAGTCTGTAAATAATTATGTGTTTTGCTTAGTACTGACTTATCTTATATCATAGTACCTGTGTAGAATATATAGTTTACAAGATGAATAAACTATTCATCTAACTATGAAGTACAGTGCATACTTTATCACCTTTACCCATATAAGGATGTAAAACATGACTGGGGAAGTATAATAAATATCCTTACCTTCTTCAAAAATGATGCAAGAGTTTCACATTTGCTGCAAGGCAGGCATTGTAACGTCCAAACACATTTTGGTTCACATTTTGCAACTCCACTTGTGAAATACTGTCTATTTCTTGTTGTATATTGTTCTGTAATTCCTGCAGTGTTTGTGGATTTGATCTATAGACTCTATCTTTTAAAGTGCCGCATAAATAAAACTTGCAGGGCATTAAATCTGGGGATCGAGCAGGCCACAACCCTAAACTAATACTCTCTCACCAAACATAACAGCAATTGCACACAGAAAAGTCTGAGCAATATGAGCTGTAGCACAATCTTGCTGAAACACACTGTACATTCGTTCTTCTTCAGTTAACTGAAGAAAAAACTCGTCCAGAATTAGGGTTTTGTATCGGTCAGCATTAATTGTTTCATGGAAAAAAATTGGGCCAATTATACATTTTGCACTTAACGCACACCACACACCAACCTTAGGATCACATAATGTACTTTGTTCAATGAATCGCTCATCTACCGACCAGTAATGATTACTTGGAATATTTACTCCTCCTTGTAAGTGAAACCACGTTTCGTCACTAAAAACCATAAACTGTGGGTCCAAATGACCTTGATGCACAGACTGAAGAAACCAGTTGCAAAAACGGATTCTCTTACGTGGGTCTCCAGACTCAAAGGGGTACACTTCTATAACTTTGTATGGATGAAGGTTTAGTAGTTTTGTTGCTTTATGTGCTGTTGTACGGCTGACCCCTGCTTGTTGTGCTAAGTTCGTGAGAGATTCCCATGGCAATTGACCTAATGGGCACAGATGTCATTCAACTTTTCCTCAGTTAAAACATGGCATCTTCGCCTTCTTTTCTTGTCCAACATTGATCCCATTGTTTTGAATTTATTCACTATCGAGCATATTGTGGATCTATCAGGTGGAATAGCCGTAGGAAAGTGTTCGCAGAATTCTCTGTGATACCTAGCTGGTGATTCGTATTTTAAAAAGTTATTGCAAATAAAAATCCTTTGTACTGTATTAAATCTCTGAACCATGACTCAACCAACAGGGAAATTGAGCTTTAAAATGCACACAACACAGTACCTAATGCAGTCAAACACAGCTCAAAATTGCAGACAAAAAACAATCATCTTACCGATAGGGGGAAGATAAAATGTATGCACTGTATGCTTTTATATAATTGAGTACCTCAGCACAGCTATTGGCATTAAATAGGGTTCATACAAGAGATCGGGATATTTTAATTTTGTTTGTATTACTTTAAGCATTAATAAGCTCACCTTAATACAATATTAAAAATGAGAATTATCTTCCACGCTTCTGACAGCTCAGACAAGAACATCACAGCTTAGTTTCTCGTGTCATGTCGGACAGCACATCATTACGCAGGGAACATTGTAGCAATAAATTCACATATTTCATAAGATACCCGTACAAGATGCTATTTAAATGGCTTGCAACTTCAAGTTGCCTAGGAAAAGTTGAGTTTCACTGCATAAACAGCCATGCAGGTTGGAAGATTGCATATTCGCTCGAATATAACACCACTTCTAAAGTGCGACATTCTGTATAACACATTTTCATTGCTGTGGAAGAGCAGAATGTAGGTTATTTATATATATAAGCTTAGGTTTCTGAATTCACGGAAGGTCAGTCTTAGGTTAGGTTATATATATATATATATATATATATATATATATAATCTTAGGTTAACTATCTAACACTGTTGCAGTAAAACAACTTCTTTAATAAACTTTTTTTTTAAGTTTAGGTTTCTGAATTCACTGAAGGTTAGGGTTTTTTTTTTTTTTTATACAAGCTTAGTTTTATGAATTCACGAAAGGTTAGCCTTAGGTTAGGTTTTTTTTTTTTTTAAATATAAGTTTGGGTTAACTATCTAACACTTACGGTAAAGCATCTTCTTTATTAAACTTCTAATGGAAATTACATTTTAATATAACACACTTTCACAATAAAAAAAATTACAATTTTGGCGGATAGACTTTCGCTGCTTGTATTAGGAGATGGTGCAGCCTGTCTTCTTTATTGTAGGTACGTTTGAACACGTATTCAGCTAGATAGCCTGCAAAATGTTCCTTTTTTCGTCCGAAAATAGGAATTGAATATTTGCAGTCTTTCCACTTGGACTTGATAGTGTTGGTATGGATTGAGAGCGCCTGCCCAGCCAGTTTTCGTATATTAACTTCGTGCACTTCTCCGCTGGCGTAGCTGCTGACGAATTCCACGGAGTGGTTTTCTCGAAGGTGCTGGAAGTCTTCGTCTTGGAGTGTATCATATGATTTCCAGCAGTCTGATATTATTGTTGTTCCGGGTAAAATCCAGTCATGGATTATACGGAGTAATGTTCCTTTATCCCTGCTTTCCACTGGAACAAGGAAGAAGTTGGTCTTCATTCCTCGCTGGACACCTCCAAACACCCACAGACCTTCGATGTCATGCCCATGGTTGTATTTCCTAGGTCCGAACTTGGATTCATCGATTTCAACCACTGTTCCGATTCCTCCAATTTGCCTGCGGTTTTCTAGGGCCCAACTTACACAGATTTCTCGTAAATAGTTCGACCAGTTTACCACGGTATGCCAGGAGCTTTTCATCTCGCACTTTATGGTGTTACTTCTGGGATTGTCTAGTATGCACCACATTATACAGAAGTGTATTATTTGTTGTGGACTCAGATGTGCGTCACCTATAAAACTCCCTTTTCTGGCACTTAGTTTCTTCTTTGGGTGACCATTTCCGCATATGAAACACAACTGTGTTCCTTTCAACCATTTGACAGGAAGAACGTTGTCACATATATCGCAGATATATACTTCGTTGATTATTCCATGCTGCACAAGCAATTCCTGCAGGTTTTGTAAGTTTCGTATACCCACGTGGTCGGTTACAATGCTAAATATTGTATTTTCGCATCCCGTGCACACCATTTGGATTTCTATTACGCACTCGTAATACTTTGTTATTTTGTGCTTAATATGCATGCGTTGGTTTTATTCAGTGGAAACAACAAACCAATAAGAAATAGTTGTAACAAAAGCGCATCGCATTTATAGCGGATTTCACCGTTTCATTTAGGTTGGCAGTATCCACTTTGCATGTGATTTATCAGAAAAATGGATTCATGTGTTGTGTTCCTGACGCGATTTGCCTATATAAGTAAATTATTGGCTTTCCTTTTGATTTTATAAACATACTCTAAGAGGAAATTTGCCATCATAATTATCTAAGATAGCTCAAGAGAGAATATACGTTATTTACCAGTGAGAGTAAGAATTTTTCGAGTTTTGAACAAGGGTCTACAGGAATGACGGGACCCAACACCACAAATAATACGCATGGCCCTATTAGGCAAGCCTAATCAACATAATATATTTAAGAAAGAGCTAAAGTCTTTCTTGTATACTCACTCCCCATATACTATGGAGGAATTTTTTTAATATGTTGTGCAATGTATAAATATTCAATACATAGGGCAGATGGCATATGATAGTGATTTACACTTATTTGTTATTGTTCTACTGTATGCATGTTGAGATGTTAACCACCTAGGCCTAAGTTGAGAGTCTTATATCAGCTTAATGTGCTTATATGTTAATGCCGAATTAATTACATGGAATGTAACTACATTATCTATATTTTATAAGCCATATTCCATCGATTTGCACTGTGTAATCTGTAACTCTAATGGAGGACAAATTGCTTGTCTTGCATGATATTTCTGATTTGAAGTGCTGAGGAAAAAAGAAAGAAAAAAAAACTGATTTGTTACATTCACATGACTTTCTGTGGCCACTACTGAGACTATGTTCGTGTTAAATATTGTTAAAAAGCGTAAAATAATTAGTAAATTTACCTTAGAATTGCCCTTAGCTTTTAAGGATCCTTTCTTTTATAGTAAAATTCTTGGTTAACCACAACAAACTTCGCCATTTTGTCGATAGTGCACATGTGCATAAGGAATTGCCAACGTATCGCAGTTAGGCAAATGCGCTAAATTGCCAATGTTTTGTTTTTATTGTGCTTCTTATTATCTGCTTCCATTCACATAAATGTAAGTGTTGCAGTGTGTTGTTGATAATGCATTATACCATTGAAAATCACTTCTGGAATTAAGCAATGATCACTTTGCTTACTTGCTTTGGTATAACCCACGTTTATATTAAAAAGCTAAACCTAACCTCCGGTGAAATAGAAACCTAAGCTTATATACATTGTGAATCATGAACATGGTTAAGGAATGCTCACTTTGCTCGTGTACTTCGGTGTAACCACTGGTTGCTAATTAATCTAAGTGTATATGTTAAAAAAAACTAAACCTAACCTAACCTCCCATGAATCAGGAACCTAAGATCATATAAATAGTGAATCATGAACACACGCTCACGTGCTTTGGTATAACCACTGGTTGCTAATTACCCTAAGTAACATAAAGGAGAAAAAAACCTAACCTAACCACCCATGTATCAGAAATTGGACAAAGTTCCATGTAGGTCAATAAGGCTATAACATACTTACAGAATTGATTATTTCATATAGAGGAATCTGGAAGTAATGAGGAGTTGGTTTAGTGGGAGATGTCTGAACGAAGGAATTTGACCCACCCACCTGCCCAGACTAGTTGCCTCAGTTATATAGAAAAATCTGACAATATTTTGAGGTAGGTTCTGTCAAAGTTAAGGAATGCATGCTCGCGTACTCTCATGTAATGCCAGTTGCCAATTAACTAAGTTGAGATAGAAAAAACTAAACCTAACCTCTAAATCTGAAACCTAAGCTTATATCATAAACATTGTTAAGGAGCACACACGAGAAAAGCTGTTTTTAATCACAGTGTTTTGTGTTTATTATGTTTATTCACTCACCCAAAGCAATTCAAATGCGCGAGTGTTATTAATATAGTGATCGCAAGTCTAGTAACAGATACAGAATGATATCGCAGAACGCTAAGCTTATATAAATAGTGAATCATAAACATGGTTAGGTAACACACACTCGCATGCTTTGATATGACCACTGGTTGCTAATTAACCTAAGTTTTTATATATATATATATATATAACACAGAGTGAGCCAAAGGACTCCAAACTGCCTTCACAGTGTTCTTCCTACCTGCGTCCTCAGGGCTCGTTGCCGTCTGCTGCTATCATAGAAAGGCACGGATTAAACCATACAACATTTTTTGAAACTACTTTTAAAGGCTTTACTTACCAACTTTATGAAAGGAAATGCTGAAACTGGCTGCCGTCATTGTCCATACATTTTTGGCACCTCTTTAGGAAACTATCCATCATGGAGTTTTTGGGCTAATTTTCCAAACGATGACCGATGTCGTCTAATGTTTGTTCAGTAAGAACCGAATGCCGTCTTTTAGATTTCTTAGCCTGAACACTTCCTGTGGTCTGAAATTTACTGTAAAGTTCATGGATTGTTGTACAACCAGGAACTTTTACACCTGGATATTTTTCTGCAAATAGTACATTTACTTGGTGAACTGACCAAGTTAACACATATGAATCATAAATAAATACTCGCTGTGCAGTAGAAAACATATATGAGCCATAATATGCTTTGTGACTAAGTACAGGACAAAATAATAAATAACTCGTAATAACTGAACCACATCACATCACCGTCAACTCAAAACTGCACTTCACACTGCAAAGCAAAACCACAACAGCATGGCTTTGTTTATAGCATAAGTGTGTTATCATGTTTTTATCATATTGCCACACGCCCAGTACAAAAACACAGCGCAGCCGGTAATATTGTTTATAAAATACCCCTCTGAGATAACTTAAAACATAAAGGGTACAAGACAAAACCACACACCCTGGAAGAATTAAAACAAAATATCTGTCAGGAAATTTCTCAACGTGAACTACGGCGAGTAATGGATAGTTTCCTAAGGAGGTGTCAAAAATGTATGGACAACAATGGTAGCCAGTTGCAGCATCTCCTTTCATAAAGTTGGGAAGTAAACCTTTAAAAGTAGTTTTAAAAAATGTTGTATGGTTTAATTTGCGCTTTTCTATGATAGTGGCAGACAGCAACAAGCGCCGAGGATGTGGACAAGGAAAATACTGCGCAGGCGGTTCAGAGTCTTTTGGCTCACTCTGTATATACATAAAACCTAACCTCCCATACATCAGAAACCTAAACTATATAAATAAATCATAAACATCATTAAGGAATGCACACCTGCATGCTTTGGTGTAATCACTGGTTGCTAATTAACCTAAGCTTATATATAAAAACTAAACCTAACCTAACATACCATGAATCAGAAGCCTAAGCTTATGTAAAGAGTGAATCATAAACATTGTTAAGGAACGACACTCACATGCTTTGATATAACTTCTGGTTACTAATTAACCTAAGTTTACCTAACCTCCCATGAATCAGAAAGCTAAGCTTAATTAAATGATGAATCATAAACATCGTTAAGGAATGCACACTCGCATACTTTGGTGTAATCACTGGTTGCTAATTAACCTAAGCAAGAAGTAGTAATATTAAGCCCACTATGACGAATAAAGAGGTGCAAGGAGTATTTGTTATTTGCAAAAGGATGGGGCAGTTTGTTAGTCATATGTTGTCAGTTCTGAAAAGATGAACTAAACTCGACAAAACAGTGGCACCTGTTGGGAAACTCTGCAAGACCACTGCAGCCATAGATAAAATAGTTTATTGGTTTATTTTTATATAGCTTCTGCAAACTATTTTTACTAAAGCTTATTTTTTGATCTACTTCATGTTAATGGAGATAAAATGTTTGCAGAAATAGTTTCATTATACACTTCATTATTGATACAAGAGGTATAGAGGAAACTATCAGAATTTAAATGCGAGTTGCTATATGCTGGCCCTAGAATTTCACGCTCTTTCCATTAAAATCAACTGAATAGTAACAGTACTTTAAAAAATGACAAAAGTCTGGAAATTTCCAAACCAATAATATATGAGGTGTAGCTGATGCTACAAAAATGTTATTAGAAATAAATTGTGACTTTTAAAGAGATCTAAACTTTTTTGTGGTGCATTTTTGTCTTTCTCTTAATGTTTACCAGTTATACAAAATTCCTTCTGAGTGAAAAGCTATTTCCATAAAATTCAAGTGTACATTTTATTTGTCATGCAAATATCTTAAATTTATCATATTTTAATCAAAGCCATTAGAAAATAAAAAATATTGAAATTGTTTCCATGCATATGGTAATTGCATTGGAGGGGATTTTCTTAAAATCGCCAACATAGAGTGGCCCATTTTTTTTAAATATTTAACTATCACTTCAGCCTCTTGTATCCATCTTTTACCTACAACGAAATCTGTAATAAAAGTATTTCTGTCAACATTTATTCATCGTTAACATGCAGTTGAAGAATAGTTTGTAGAAGAGAGATAAAACTGAATGATAGTGTATACAGAAAGTCATGTGAATGTAACACATTCACATGTTTTACTAAATTTTACTTATGCATTACTGTAAATACATTTTCAACACAGAAATGCACCCTCTGTTATATAATGTGGTTATTTGTTTGTTTGTTTGCAGGCCAACTAACATGAGTACAGGAACATCAGTTATACTGTAAAATGGATCAAATAAAAATTAAGGAAGAACCCTTAAATGCAACTTTTCCTGAACTAAAAGAATCTTACGTTCCAGTTACTGAACAACAAAATGAGACACTTTTGGAAAGTGTATTGTGAATCATCATAAACTTGATATGGATGCTGAAGTAGAGGTCAGACCTTCATACCTCGAAGTAATATGAATGCTGAAGTAGAGGTCAGACATTCATACCTCGAAGTATTGACTGATGTACGTGTTTCAGATACAAGCTTAAAGAATGAAACAAGTCTTGATTGTTCTGATTGTGTTCCAAAAATTGCTCAGGTAAAGGGTAATGAAATGGATATTAAAACACAGATGAAAGAAGAACCTTGGTGGCATGAAAAGGTGAGGCTTACATCTACCAATGTTTATTGCAAATAAAAATGAGCATATCCACATAGAACTTGTTGGGAACAGTACAGTCAATTGTAATAATACTTAAGACAGCAATGAATACTCAAACTTTATTATTTTTTGGTAATTTATCTTTGAGCACATGTTTCGGAGGCTGTTATCTCCATCGAGCTGTGATCACTGACAAGTTTTCTAGTGTGACTGCAGGTGTCACAGTTGGCTGAATGTATTTGGAAATGAGATCGTTTTCACTGGGGAAGCTGAAATTCACTAGAATTGTTAACTTAATTAGGTTGTGGAACATGTCAAATAATTTTATCTTAGTCTCTTATGAGTTTATTGTTATGTATTGTGACTTCGTAGAGTTTTCACTGCCACTTCACTAATGTGATGTAGTTCATTTTTTACTGTCACTTAGTAAACATGATCTAGTTTTATTTTCACGATCACTTCACTAACATGATCTACTTCAGTTTACACTGTCACTTCACTAATGTGATCTATTCAATTTTCACTGTCACTTCACTAACATGATCTAGTTCTATTTTCACAATCACTTCACTAACATGATCTATTTCAGTTTACACTGTCACTTCACTAATGCAATGTAGTTCAGTTTTCACTGTCACTTCACTATTGTGATCTAGTTCAGTTTTCACTGTCGCTTCACTATTGTGATCTTGTTCACTTTTCACTGTCACTTCACTAATGCGATCTTGTTCAGTTTTCACTGTCCCTTCACTAATGTGATCTTGTTCAGTTTTCACTGTCACTTCACTAATGTGATGTAATTCAGTTTTCACTGTCACTTCACGAATGTGATGTAATTCAGTTTTCACTGTCACTTCACTAATGTGATGTTCAGTTTACGCTGTCACTTCACTAATGTGGTCTTCAATTTTCACTCACTTCACTTAGTTCTTGCGATGTAATAGCATAATGAAATACGAGTGGAGCAACCTCTTCATCTGTCTGCTTCACTCACTGAGAAGTCGGCAAACTCTTACACTATCAGTACTTCCTGTACGTCACAAGTCATCACAAACTCGCTTGTAGAACAGCACCTTTCGTTGCATCAGGAAAGTACTCGCTATCTCATTTACTAATTCTCTCACTAGCACATTCACTTATATAGCCACTGGAGTTTTTTTAGAGAGTTCTAGAATCTTCTGGCAGTGGGAAGAAGAAAGGTTTCAGAACAATTCTGTTAACTCTCGATAAGACTTAAGGTTTTTATGCTGGGTGAGAGCACTAATATTTTCAGACAATCTCCTCTTAGAGTATCCCCCACGGCGATGAATATGATGTGTTATATGTCCAACAGTATGTTACTGTATGTCATACGCTTATGCTGCCAACATATGAAAAATTAATGCCGCCAAAGCACCGCGACTGCAGAGCATACTTGTGGTTTAGGTTCTTTTCTTTTTTTTTTCTTCTTTATAAGTTTAGGTTTCTGATTTACTTTTATATATATATATATATATATATATATATATATATATATATATATATATATATATATATATATATAACCTTGTTTCAAGTTGTTACCAGTCGTTACATCAAAGCATGCAAGCAAAGCAAGCATGTATTTCTAAGCTTAGGTTTCTGATTCACAGGAGGTTAGGTTTCGTTTTTTTTTATATAAGCTTATGTTTCTGAATTCATGAAAGGTTAGCCTTAGGTTAGGTTTTTTTTTATGTAAGCTTGCGTTAACTATCTACCACTGTTGCAGTAATGGATCTTCTTTATTTAATGGAAATAACAAATTAATATAACATATTTTCACAAAAAGAATACAAAAATTACAATTTTGGTGGATAGTCTTTCTTACTATGAATGCATTGAATTTTTTCAGCGGAAACAAACGAAGAAGAAATAGTGGTAACAACAGCGCATCGCATTTTTAGCGGAATTTAAATTTTCATTTAGGTTGGCAGTAGCATCTTTGCATGTGATTTATTGGGAAAATGGCTACGTTTGTTGTGGTTCCTGATACGATTTGCCTCTATAAGTAAAACACCTAAACGGGGCGGGCAGGTGGGCACCAGATATAGAAGAGATCGCATCCTGTTCTAAACTCACTCCTAAGGTAATTTATTGGTTTTCGTTTTGATTTTATAAGTATTTTCAATGGGGATACTCTAAGAGGAGTTAGCCATTTTTTCAATTGGTTGGTTGGCACCTATTTTGCAATAACTGAGGCTCATACTGCATCACAGTATTATAGATTTCCCACATGGAGAGTACAAGGGTTTACAAAGTGATTTCAAAAGCTTAGGGCTTTCATTCAACTGCGGACCATACCAATGTATCAGTCTGTTTATACTTTGTTTCTCATGTGTTCTTTAAAACTTGTGTCCACATTCCTATTTATATTTTCCCCACATCCGATTTCATAGACATGTAAAATACATGGAGTTCAACAACATTCTCTCGGCATCCCTGTTCGGATTTAGGAAAAAAGTCAACAGAAAATGCAATATATATGCTTACTTCTGAAGCAGCAACAGCCTTGGATAAAAAAGAACTACATTAGGTGTAAAATAGAGAGTTGAGGGTTGTTATACTACATCACTATGATATTCTTACTTGAACGCGTTTCGGGAGACGGCTTGTTCCCATCGTCAGCATTTTCTCTCAACTGATTTTTGCCGGTCATCGTCTGGGGGATGTGTGTGGTTTGTGGTGTTCTCTGGTGCTGGGCTGATGAACCTCTAAAGGCTGTTGGGTGGCGGCAGTTCAAAATTCATTAGGTGATTCCTGTGTTTGACAATATGTATTTTTTCCCAGATGTCCAATTCATTGCTGTTGTTGATCGGTTTTAAGAGTTTTATGTTTGGAGTGATATCATGGTTTGAAGACCAGAAATGATGTGCTACTGCTGATTTATCTTACTGCTTTTGGTAAATGCATCTCATATGCTCTTTAAGCCTTATTTCAAGATTTCTTTTGGTTCTTCCTATGTATACCAGGTTACATTCATTACAATCAATTTGATATATACCAGCTGATTTATCGTTGGGGATAGGATCTTTTGTTCTGTTGCATAGTAGTTTCTGTATATTGTGGTTATTCTGTGGAGACAGGGTGATGTTGTATTTTTTGAAAATCCTTTGAAATTTATGATGTGTCCAAGGGTGATAAGTGAATTTTCTATATGCTTGTGGTTTTTGTTGTCTGAGTAACGTAGTCATTTGTTGGACGTATTTCTGTCTTTCAACCCTTTTTATCTTCTTATCTATTGTTTTTTTCTGGTATCCATTCATAGTGGCTATGTTGATAATGTGTTGGTATTCTTTCTGGTATTCCTCTTTCTCCATTGGTATATGTACTAACCTGTTTGTAATACTATTTAAAATTCCATGTTTGTGGCTTGTAGGATTGTAGCTATTGTTTTAATATAGTTTTCTGTATGCGTTGGTTTTCTGTAAATGCCGAACGTTAGTTTGTTGTGTGCATGTGCATTATTTCTGATGATCCTGATGTCTAGGTAAGGTAATTGGCCATTTTCTTCTTTTTCCATTGTGAATTTTATAGATCTTTTTTGTAAATTTAATAATTTCAAAGCATCTTCTGAAAGTTTTTTTGGAACAATAGAAAAAATATCATCTACATACCTATACCAGGTTTTGAATAGATGTGGGAAAGATTTAGTAATATGGAATTCAAAATGGTGAAAGGGGGTTTCCCATAGTTAGGCCTGAGGTTTGTTTAAAGATTTTGTGATGGAATGAAAAGAAATTCTGGTCCAGACATAATTTTGTTAGTTTCAGGTGATCTTCTGTTTGTGCTCTAGGTGTGCCATTGTTTAATATCCAATTTTCTAGGAGTGGTAATAATTCTTCTTTTGAAATCCAACGCACACAGAAAACTATATTAAAAACAATAGCTACAGTCCTACAAGCCACAAACATGCAATTTTAAATAGTATTACAAACAGGTTAGTACATATACCAATGGAGAAAGAGGAATACCAACACATTATCAACATAGCCACTATGAATGGATACCAGAAAAAAACAATAGATAAGAAGATAAAAAGGTTTGAAAGACAGAAATACATCCAACAAATGACTATGTTACTCAGACAACAAAAACCACAAGCATATAGAAAATTCACTTATTACCCTTGGACACATCATAAATTTCAAAGGATTTTCAAAAAATACAACATCACCCTGTCTCCACAGAATAACCAAAATATACAGAAACTACTATGCAACAGAACAAAAGATCCTATCCTCAACGATAAATCAGCTGGTATATATCAAATTGATTGTAATGAATGTAACCTGGTATACATAGGAAGAACCAAAAGAAATCTTGAAATAAGACTTAAAGAGCATATGAGATGCATTTACCAAAAGCAGCAAGATAAATCAGCAGTAGCACATCATTTCTCGTCTTCAAACCATGATATCACTCCAAACATAAAACTCTTAAAACCGATCAACAGCAGCAATGAATTGGACATCTGGGAAAAAATACATATTGTCAAACACAGGAATCACCTAATGAATTTTGAACTGCCGCCACCCAACAGCCTTTGGAGGTTCATCAGCCCAGCACCAGAGAACATCAGAAACCACACACGTCCCCCAGACGATGACCGGCAAAAATCAGTTGAGAGAAAATGCTGACGATGGGAACAAGCCGTCTCCCGAAACGCGTTCAAGTTAAGAATATCATAGTGATGTAGTGTAACAACCCTCAACTCTCTATTTTAAATTATGACACATCACTGTTACCAGCTTCTAAATCTTCAAAATTAGTCAATACATTAAGTGTATTTTGTGACTTAGTTAAGGAGCATAGACCTCAGTCTTGCTGCAGAAGTTAATAGTTTCAATGATATCTATAAATTGGTTCATATCTTACTTAACAAACAGAATCCAGAAAACCAGAATGGTTGTGATTCTGAACCAGGTGTTATTACTAGCAGTATACCATAAGGTTATATACTTGACCCTTTGTTATTTTTAATATGTATAAATGACCTGATATATTATCTTAGCAAAACGTCTATAGCTGTGCTTTTTGCAGATGCTATTAATGTACTTATATCTGAAAAGTCGCATCAGCAATCAAGAGATTCTGTCAGCAAAGTGTTTGAACAACTCAACATTTGGTTTGAAGTGAATAAGCTTCCATTGATAAAACGAACTTAATTCAATTTCAAACAACTAAAGGATTTAACAATTACATCATAAGTAACGTATCTGATACAAAACTTCTTGGACTTCAAGTAGATGAGTTTAGCTGGAGAAAACATTAAAAATCATGCTACCAAAACTTAGCTCAGCTTGCTTTGTCTTAAGAGGCTTAAAAAATCTGCTTAACCAAAATGCCTTAAGAACAGCTATTTTGCTTGCTTTCACCCCCTGTTGCGATATGGAATAATCTTCAGTGGTAATTTGGCTCGCAGCAAGCATTTATATGGCAAAAAAAGGCCACACACATTATTTGTGGCATTGGCCCCCCATCATTCCTGTAGTCTCTTATTTAAGACTAGTGATATGACAAACCACTATTTCTGGATACTCAGTACCAATATTGATTGTGAGCACCAATACTCTATACTCGCTTTATAAAAAAACTGTAAAGGTGATAATTTGTTCACTGAATTATCTTATTACTAGTTTTCCTTATATAAACACGTGTAACCAATTTTGTATTGTATGCCAATTCCAAAATTGTTCCTGTTTGACATTGGCAGCAATTTTTTTTCTTCATAATGCCACAGGTTATATCTCCTATTGTTAGGCAAGTATAATAATAATAATTTATTTCCTTCGCTTTTTATGTAACTATATTTTGCGCTGAAAACTTTCTTTTAAAGTATTCTCTATCCATATTATGGAGATTAGTTCTTTATGCCTGTACCCATGCTCATGACTACAATTTGACATGTGTAAACACGAACCAACATATGGAAGGAAATATATCCATGCGCCATATTATCTCATATTTTAAGTTCAGAGTTGTTTCTGCAGGATTCATAGATTTTGGTCACCAGAGTAGGTAAATTCATGGCTGTGAATGAGTTACCAATTCAGGCTATTACAGAAATGTGATTTAGTGCATCAGGTTAATCAGTTTCATTCACAACTAATTTAACATCGAGTGTTAGATGAGTACCTCTAGTTCTCCCCCCCCTATTGTTTAGCAGGTTTTCATTTAAATGCAAGAGTCTGGAATGTTGCAGTCAATGTCTATCAACTATAGTCCAGCAACTCTTCAGAAACACATGCGAGGCAATAACATGAAGTATCAACTCCTTTCATTCCATATCTAGCAGAAAGTTAAATGTAACAATGTTCAATAATGCAAAACTTAAACATTTTAAAGAATCAAGCTTTTATCTCAACATACTTCGATACCACCAGTAGTGAGCATATTGAGGTATCGACAGTATCAAGGTCCCAGAAATTTCTTACTGGTGAATACAGATATTCTCTCTTAAGATACCTTACAGATGATAATTATGATAACTTCACAACAAAGCTTGCTGTGCATGAGTACAATGCAAGGCATGCAGGGTTTTGCATAAACCACAAATAACTTAAAACTGTTTCAAAAAGTATCTTTCTATTCTGCAATAAAAATTCATAATAACCTTCCTTGCTACCTAAAACTATTAGGCAATCCTAATCATATCTTCAAGAAAGATTTAGGGTCAAATTTATAACCATCGCTTATGTGAAAAGAAGATGCTTAGGCAATAAATATTCCCTTCTGATAAGGAAATGCTTATTACTATTCGGTATACATAGATGGTACTTATATGCTCAGCACTAAACGCTTACTTATTTCCTAAGCACATATATAAAATATATGCAATATAAAAATATTACGAAAGAAACTCTTAAACACTTTCAATGAATTACATGCTTCTGCATTATACATACATCTCATTTTGTTAATCCTTAATTCCCTTGGTAAGTATTGCCATGTTGATGTTTTGCTCCTACAATAATGGATGCCAAGTACTTTAAACTTGTGTATGAATTTAACTATAGACTCTCTCTTATTACTATTTTATGTGACACCCTGTCTACAACTCAGAATTCTTTAGGCGCCACTACAGTTTCAAGGTGTCTTTTGTACTCGGTCTTTTGATATTTGCAAAATGTCCAGAAAATGTTTCTGATACACCTGAACTGGCAGACCTTGTACACGTTTCACGTGATCTTTGCTGTAAAACACTTTTGAGAATCATCTTTGACTGCACATTGCCGTTTAGGTATATTAGTTAAACAGTAAGTCATTATAACGCAGTCATGTTTAATTTTACTCATAGAACTGCAGCTGTAGAAGGCTTCTTGGAATTTCCTTATGTCCTTCTGTGTCAAGTTACTGCAGGCAGGCAAGCATGGCCTGAGGCTTGCTAAATGCCTTTAATGATTGAGAGTGTATTGTAAACACATTTGCTTATTCCTATGTGAGTCATATCTGTCAACAATAGAAGAATACTACTTAATTGTAATTCGATCATACATACCTTCTCTCTTTCATGCTTTGATTCACCTGATGCCCGTTTCCTAGTTCTACCCATTCCACCAACTTTGGGATATCAGAGGACTCCATAATAACACGTCTGCACATTACGCTATCAAAACTAAATTAAAAACAGTTGGAATCACATAGGACTGCCAATATAGGGAAACAGAGAAGCAAAACTGGTATATTTCTTAGTGCTGGATGAGGCAAGTTTTGCTCTTCATACAGCACCATTGTAGTAGAACAAGTATTAGATTAGGCAAGTTTTGCTCTTCATACAGCACCATTGTAGTAGAACAAGTATTAGATTAGGCAAGTTTTGCTCTTCACACAGCACCATTGTATGGAACAAGTATTGGATAAGGAGAGTTTTGCTCTTCACACAACACCATTGTATGGAACAAGTATTAGATAAGGCAAGTTTTGCTCTTCACACAGCACCATTGTAGTGGAACAAGTATTAGATAAGACAAGTTTTGCTCTTCACACAGCACCATTGTAGTGGAACAAGTATTAGATAAGGCAAGTTTAGCTCTTCACACAGCACCATTGTATGGAACAAGTATTAGATAAGGCAAGTTTAGCTCTTCACACAGCACCATTGTATGGAACAAGTATTAGATAAGGCAAGTTTAGCTCTTCACACAGCACCATTGTATGGAACAAGTATTAGATAAGGCAAGTTTAGCTCTTCACACAGCACCATTGTAGTGGAACAAGTATTAGATAAGGCAAGTTTAGCTCTTCACACAGCACCATTGTATGGAACAAGTATTAGATAAGGCAAGTTTTGCTCTTCATACAACACCATTGTATGGAACAAGTATTAGATAAGGCAAGTTTTGCTCTTCATACAACACCATTGTATGGAACAAGTATTAGATAAGGCAAGTTTTGCTCTTCACACAGCACCATTGTAGTGGAACAAGTATTAGGTAAGGCAAGTTTTGCTCTTCACACAGCACCATTGTATGGAACAAGTATTAGATAAGGCAAGTTTTGCTCTTCATACAACACCATTGTATGGAACAAGTATTAGATAAGGCAAGTTTTGCTCTTCATACAACACCATTGTATGGAACAAGTATTAGATAAGGCAAGTTTTGCTCTTCATACAACACCATTGTAGTGGAACAAGTATTAGATAAGGCAAGTTTTGCTCTTCATACAACACCATTGTAGTGGAACAAGTATTAGATAAGGCAAGTTTTGCTCTTCACACAACACCATTGTAGTGGAACAAGTATTAGATAAGGCAAGTTTTGCTCTTCATACAGCACCATTGTAGTGGAACAAGTATTAGATAAGGCAAGTTTTGCTCTTCATACAGCACCATTGTATGGAACAAGTATTAGATAAGGCAAGTTTTGCTCTTCATACAGCACCATTGTATGGAACAAGTATTAGATAAGGCAAGTTTTGCTCTTCACACAGCACCATTGTATGGTACAAGTATTAGATAAGGCAAGTTTTGCTCTTCATACAGCACCATTGTATGGAACAAGTATTAGATAAGGCAAGTTTTGCTCTTCATACAGCCCATTGTATGGAACAAGTATTAGATAAGGCAAGTTTTGCTCTTCATACAGCACCATTGTATGGAACAAGTATTAGATAAGGCAAGTTTTGCTCTTCACACAGCACCATTGTATGGAACAAGTATTAGATAAGGCAAGTTTTGCTCTTCATACAGCCCATTGTATGGAACAAGTATTAGATAAGGCAAGTTTTGCTCTTCACACAGCACCATTGTGGTGGAACAAGTATTAGATAAGGCAAGTTTTGCTCTTCATACAGCCCATTGTATGGAACAAGTATTAGATAAGGCAAGTTTTGCTCTTCACACAGCACCATTGTAGTGGAACAAGTATTAGATAAGGCAAGTTTTGCTCTTCATACAGCACCATTGTATGGAACAAGTATTAGATAAGGCAAGTTTTGCTCTTCACACAGCACCATTGTAGTGGAACAAGTATTAGATAAGGCAAGCTTTGCTCTTCATACAGCCCATTGTATGGAACAAGTATTAGATTAGGCAAGTTTTGCTCTTCATACAGCACCATTGTATGGAACAAGTATTAGATTAGGCAAGTTTTGCTCTTCACACAGCACCATTGTATGGAACAAGTATTAGATTAGGCAAGTTTTGCTCTTCATACAGCACCATTGTATGGAACAAGTATTAGATTAGGCAAGTTTTGCTCTTCACACAGCACCATTGTATGGAACAAGTATTAGATTAGGCAAGTTTTGCTCTTCATACAGCACCATTGTATGGAACAAGTATTAGATTAGGCAAGTTTTGCTCTTCATACAGCACCATTGTAGTGGAACAAGTATTAGATAAGGCAAGTTTTGCTCTTCATACAGCACCATTGTATGGAACAAGTATTAGATTAGGCAAGTTTTGCTCTTCATACAGCACCATTGTAGTGGAACAAGTATTAGATAAGGCAAGTTTTGCTCTTCATACAGCCCATTGTATGGAACAAGTATTAGATTAGGCAAGTTTTGCTCTTCACACAGCACCATTGTAGTGGAACAAGTATTAGATAAGGCAAGTTTTGCTCTTCATACAGCACCATTGTATGGAACAAGTATTAGATAAGGCAAGTTTTGCTCTTCATACAGCACCATTGTAGTGGAACAAGTATTGGAGAAGGAGAGTTTTACTCTTCATACAGCACCATTGTAGTGGAACAAGTATTAGATAAGGCAAGTTTTGCTCTTCACACAGTACCATTGTAGTAGAACAAGTATTAGATAAGGCAAGTATTGCTCTTCACACAGCACCATTGTAGTGGAACAAGTATTATATAAGGCGAGTTTTGCTCTGAATTGTAAGATGGATTAGACGAGTTCTGCATCAACCACCATCGTGGATTTGAAGAGTTTTGCACTGAACAGCAGTTTTCGGGGCTCTCTTGAAGGTGTATTACATGAGTTTTCTTCAAACACAAAGTCACCAGTTTGTAGAGAACTGCAAGAAGTATTCAATCCCATGTGTAATTCAATTTTTTTAATTTTTGGATAAGACAAGTTTTGCACCTGACGACCTCACATGATGAATATAACAAAGAATGAGTATATTAAACATGTTGCATATTTGGTTTTAAATCAAATTGGTAACTAAAATGACCGACAGATAGAGAAGATAAAAAACAATTGTGGTGCAAGTTAAAAACAAGAAATCCAAAAGAAAAATCATGCAAATTTAACATATTATCCTAAAGTGTTCAACAAAATTTTTAAGGATTCCAATATTAAATTGGTTCTACAAAATAAACACAGTGTGAGAAATGTACTCAATCACTCTTTGAAAAATACTACTCCTAATAACAAACTGTCAGAAATATACCACGTTAATAATTGTGAAATTGTCCAAAAATATACACTGGAAAGAATAAAATGAATTAGAAACTAAATTGAGCAGTTGAGAAATGCTAAATTTAAACAAACAGATAAATTAGCATAGTTCATCATTTTTGGTTACACAATCAAAATATCAGCACAGTAATAAAACTTAAACCACTCAAAAATCAATTGGAATAGTGTGGGAGAATATTTACATTATCAAGAACTGAAATATCAGCATCTTATAATATAGGAATTATTACAGGCCAAACAATGGGGGAAATGAGACAAGGGTCAGTTGACTGATAACCTGATTATGAGGTTCTACCAAAGTGGGCAGGTAAGTGGAGCAAAAGTGTTTTAAAGGTTGACCAAGTTCTTCAACAAATTTGATTACCATGCTCTACTTCATTGTTGTTAATTTGATATAGCCACTGTGCATTCATTTTTCTTTGATCATGACAGTAGTAGAATAAAACTCTCCCTCTTGTCTTGTGGCTTTCTTAATGGCTGACTGTTGAAAATGCTATCTTAGTAATAGGACTTCCATGGGTCTCAGGATTTGTCACATTATTGTGTAAATATTGTGCCAAATGGAATCAAAACTTGGCTTGTGATGATGTATTGCTTCCTGTTGAAACAATACTGGATTAGTGGTTTCATTATAATTCCAGTACATGTTAAGTTTTATCTCTGAATTCACCAACTACACACCAAATAAATCTAGTTACCCCAGGAAGATTGAGTAGTCGCTGCTTGGTAGACCAGCAGGCGAGAATGGGTACAATAGGCCCTCAAAACCACCAGTTGAAAAGGAAACTATTGGCAAAAGAAATGGATTATTGGAAGAGAACTGCTAGGATATCTACAAGAGAACAAATTAGAAAAATGAGATTATAAAATAAAATATGAATGTTCAAAATTTAGTTTTAGATTTTATTCAACAGAAACAATTACAATGGCATGGGCATGCAAAAACAATGGAAGATAAAAGATTACCCAAAAGCATAATGGAGTGGACACCACCAAGAAGGAGGTGAAAAGGAAGACTGCATAGCACATGGATGGAAGGAATTACAGAGCAACAATGAATTAGGAAATAGAGGGAGATTTATGGTCCAACAGACAAAAATGGAGAAAAGTGATAAGATGATGTTAAAATCTGTAGTCATGGGTGCCAGAAAAGTGTTTGTACATTGTAAAACTGGAAATATATATATCAGCTTCAGTACGTGCAAGTTCCAATGATTTTAAATTTACATTAATAAATTGAAGATAAAAAACAGGAGCAATAGTAACAGTTAAGTATTCATGTTGAAAGTTTCGTTGAGTCACTTACATTTTGTACACTCACCTTTACTTTTTAAAAGCTGTAAAACAATGTAACATTTTCAAGGACATTCACCCTCATCATCAGCTGTTGGCGACTGAAGCTCTCTTTTTCTTGTCTCCTCTTCCTCCTGCTGTAACTGATTCTTTTACCATCTGGTGTCAGGGACACAAAGTTTTAATGCTTCGTTTAAAGGCAGGATTTCAAAATTAACAATGCTGTTGCCGTTTTTAATTATATATATCTTTTCCCAGATATTCAGTTCTATTGGTGTGGTAAGTGGTTTCAACAATTTTATACTTTGATTAATATCATGATTTTCTTGTCCAAAAGTGATATAACACAGTGGATTTTTATATTTGTCTTAGTTTTATGTTCCTCTTGCCCAAGGACGATTTGTGTATCCATTTGGTGTTAGTGTGGTTGTTAGTGAAATATCCTTGAGTTTCTCTTTCCTTTTTAGCATGTTCTTTATGAGGTTTAGGTTATATCCATTTATCATTGCTTTTTGTGTGTATGTTGTTCTTTTAAAAACTCCTCATGGGATTTGTATAAGCGGTGAATCAGCTAGTTGGTGTGAAGTTGGGTTGTATGTAATTGTCTACATGTGTAGATTTTCTATGTATTCAAAACTGTCTTGCTCCCTAATTATTTTAAGGTCCAAGAAGGGTAAGGTATTGTGTTCTTCTATTTTAATTGTATATGTAATGTTATTATCCTGTAGGTTCAAAAGTTTTAGAGAATCTTCTGAGTTTCTGGGGGATGACAGCAAAAACACAATTGACATATCTTCGTCAAAATTTGTATGTTTGAGGGAAGGTTTTAAGTATGTGGACATTGAAGTGGCTCATATATAAGTCAACTAAAATGGGGGACAATGGGCTTCCCATTGCTAATCCTTTTGATTGTTGATAGATGTTTTTTGCTGAATGTAAAGAAATCATGTCTTGTACATAATTCTATAAGGCTAATTTTCAGATTTATTTGAGCTTAAGTGTTAATATAATAAAAATTGGTCTGTTTTGAAATACATCATTTCACACACTGCATATTAATTACATTTTAAGTTCAATGTTCATTTAATAAGTTTGACATGCTAAATCATGAATTAATCTGACTTTTTACATTCTCTACTACTTATAGTAAATATTACATTCCACCCAAAAATTCAATACTAAAATTTCACAGGAAATATATATTTTGAGACTCTTTAAATAAATAAAAACAGCAATTTTTGAAGAAGGTCTGTGTGTCTGTGAACAGCATAATTCGAAGACAAAAAGTCGGTTAAATACCAGATTTGGTATTTAAGTTCAGTATCTTCCCGGATGTGACACAGAGATTTTCAAAAAATCCCTCTCACCCCAAACTACCCTCTACATGAAAACTGTTTTGAAATCCTGATTAAAATACTAGATATTTAAGGCAGTGCATCAGGATATTAGGTAAAAATATATGAAAATTGTTTATTTTTTGCATTTGTATTATGCTTATCACTTGTAATTTCATGCTATACAATTGGTTTTCAATATGAACAATTTTAAAGCCACATAAAGGCTGGTTCACAACCAACAAGAAAGTTGAAATACATGTATTCAAATGGGAATGTTCACAACCGACGGGAAATCTTCCCGGGCCCCGGGATTGGGAAAGAAGAGTTGCCCAACTTTTAGCTTTCTCATTCCCAGGCACGGCATATTAGACTCTTCACTCTGGAGGTTATTCTCAGCGGCCGTGACATGAAACAGCCACTAATGCTCTCTATAGTCGCAAGCTGGAAACATGAAACTGGAAGGAATTAGTAGTAAATGTGCTTCGTAACCTCATCCCGACACCCGCAAATCTAATCAGCGTTGGTTCCTCTGGTGAAGGGATCATTTGTAGTTTGTTTATATGTAACTCAAAACTGGCTATTATCTAAAAAAACAATGGCAAAAGCTACAAAGAACAGCTAAAACCAGTGGAAATGAAAAAATAACAATAAACAATTTTAATGTATGCCATTAAATAAAGGAATGAAAGTTTGGCATAAGTAGAGGGATCGGAAATGGAATGAATATCCAGTTTAGATAATATTTACTCTATCGAATTTTGAAGTTGGCTTGGCTAAATTGGAAGTAGGTGAAAAGTGTCATTGGTCAGCTACAAACAAATGAAATCCCAATGCGCAAAGTCGACTTTCACTTTGTGATCGATATGCATTCCCGTTCTCGTTTCCGTTCTGGTTACCGTTACCGGGTGGTTGTGAACCAGCCTTAAGTCTGTTTAATCGGTTCTTTACCATTTACATTGTACTTTGAAGTGCATTTTTCTCAACTGCTTCTCTCCAACATTTTGCACCATTTAAAATGCTCCTTGGACCACAGGTTATAATTTGTTAAACTTGACGTTTTCAAGACAGCTTCAGATATAAAAATGTTTATGCACTAGTTAAAAAATATTAAATACTTCAGTTGAAATTACTGTATTTACTTGGCTATAGGCCCCTTCTTTTTCCCTATTTTTACTTCCAAAATTGGAGGAGGGTCCTATACGTGCAAATTTCACAAAATCAATTAGTTTGGAGAGGAGTAATGGAATAATAAGCTATTTTATTTTAATCCTATTTATGAGATATTTAATTGAAATAAACAAACAATTCACTGCTGTAATTAGTAAGTCTGTTAACATCCCACACAGCAATAACTTCCACAATAAGGTGGTGAGCATGGCCTGTAGAAACTTGAATAACAATTGGGTATAACATGAAAATCCTTGGTTTTAATACTGGTATAGGTAATTATGTTTCACAAAAATATTTAAGCAAGGGAAGAATAGTAATACAGCACCTACTGTTGTGGAATCACTGGCCAGCCTCGGTTCGCTTTAAATTCTGATCCTGAGATCCCTTTGTCTTTTGCAATCTTATGTGTTTTAAACTGCAACACTTCATGTGTTACCGCATGACCATTGTTCCTTGTTTCATCGCCCCAATCTAACCCTTCTTCATACTTTCCTTTCCAGATTACAGAAAATGATTCACAATCTCTCTTAACTAGCATTAGTTGATCCTTCCGATGCACTAATATCGAATCATTTTAGGTTGCATGACAAATTCACAAGATGTCTGTCTTACACCGGTTTTATTTGGCAACTCGGCAGCATTTAGTTTAAAACAGGCTGTAAAACTCTTTACATAAAATAAAGCATATTCCAGGTACCCATTTTGTAAGTTTTCACACTCAAGAGTATGCATCGAAAATGAACCTTGGATGCTTGCAAACTAAACAGCCACGTGAGTGGGTGGGAACCAAAAAGGGGTTGTTTTTACTGTTCTTCTTCTGTGATTGGCCATAGCTTGAAAGAATAATTGTCACAGAAGCTAATAAGGCAATGCTGTATGATTAAAATGGGTGTAAGTAAGGAATTTGTCAATTTCCCAACATTTTTAATTTTGCATCTCAAACATTAAGAGGGTTCTATATGTAATGGGGTCCTATGGTAATATTTTTTCATAGCACAGATTGAAAACGTTGAAAAATTCAAAAGCATGTACAAAAAAAAATGTTTCCCCAACTAATTAAGAAATCCTGCACAATTTCTTCATGTTTGTATGCTAAGCTCAAATTGGTTTTTGTCCATCTACATCCACTTTCCCACCTCCCCCAATCTGCAATACTATTTCACTTCAACCTTATATATTATATATATATATATATATATATATAATTTTTTTTTTTTTTTTGAGTTAACTATTTCAAGGCATTCCCTCGTATTGGTTTGAATTTTTTAATACTTATACTTTTCTCAATTCGGAAGTCATTATTCATTCTGTTTTTGTGGTCAAACAAAGAACATGGTATTTCAAAGTTTACACATAGCAACACACTGTTTAAAAATCTGACTCCCTTTATCTAATGTACTATAGAACAAAATGTCTAAATATGAACTGAAAGTTTATCTAGATTAAGAAGTAGAAATTAGAAGAATAAGTCATGTGAATGCAACACATCAGATTTTTTTCTTTAGTGACATTGACATCTGTGTAAAGTTGTTTCACTAATTTGAGACTTGCATTCTCTCATAAAAAATGTGTGTTTTTCCATGTTTGATGCTCAAATAAAGGATATATAACAATATCAATTTGTACTTCGAAATGTTTACTTTCATTAGCTAGTGAGAGCTTTTTAAGTAAAATTAAACCTTTTACACATGTTATGTTAGTATGATTTTTCACCCTCATGACATCTTAAGTGAGATATCGAAATGCAAGTCTTTTCACAAACTTTCACACTTCTTTGGTGTTTTGCTATGATGGCTTAATTTATGTCTCCTTAAGTGTGATAAACGACTGAAACTCTTCTCACAAATTTCACATTTGATATTACCTTTGCCCTCATGAATTAATGTATGACGTTTTAAGTTTGATGAACGTGTGAAAGTCACTTCACAAATATCACATTTGAAAGGTCTTCTGCAGTCATGAGTTAACTTATGATCCTTTAGATGCGATAAACAAGCAAAAGTTTTTTCACAAAAATCACATTTATGTGAATCTTCACCTGTATGTCTTGTAAAATGCTTCTTTAACTGCCAAAAATGTTTGAAGCTCATTTTACAAATTTCACATGTGTATTCTCTTTTAATTTCATGAATTAATTTGTGCAATTTCAAGTTTGATAAGGCAACAAAGCTCTCTTCACATGTTTCACACTTGTGAGGTTTTTCAGTTTGATAATTTAATTTACGGGGTTTCAACCTTGATGAGCTGGAAGAGGTTTTTTCATTAGTGTCACACTTGTTTGATCTTTTGCAGCTTTGACTGAAACTGTTGGGTTTCACTGCTGAATAATCACTATTATTTGTTACGGTACATTCTTCGTCTGCCTGTGTGCCGTTGAAAAGCTTGGATGTATTGATAACACTGTTTTTAAATATGCATACTCCCTTACAATCGTAATCACTGTTTTCAAGTTTTAAATCTCTGGTTTTCCTTCTAGTTACATCATCACTAACCCAGCATGTTTGTTCTGTGCATGACCTGAAATGTAACAAAACATACAAGTAACAGACTGACAATCACAATGCATTTTCGTCTCACACAATCCAATAATATGAATGAACCTGTAGTAATTTTTAATAAAAAATAATCTCAAAAGCCACAACAAATAGTTTCTCAGTGTTTGGAATCATTCAAAAATTTAAATGGGACAAACATACTGAGTACCTAACCAATAATCTTACTAGTGTCTGCTACACTTTTGGATTATCAAGTGCCTCTGTGAATATAAACACACTTAAAAATGCATACTTTGCTTATGTACATTGACATATAAATTATGACAATCTCTTAAAAAGAAGCGTTCTCAATTGTAAGAAATTTTTTTTACTTCAAAATAATATAATAGGAGTAGTGGTTGAAGCAAATCAAATCGCCTCCTGGAAGCCATATTTCAAAACACTGTAAATCCTAACATTAACATGTAAGTAATTTTTATTATTGATTTTACAAATTTATTCTTAACCCATTTTCTAAAAATAACAAAAGAAAACTAACCTCTTAAATACTGGTATCCAACATTCCTTCTAATCTAAAAGTACAATTATAAATTTATTTAATCTCCAATACTAAATCTAACTCTACCTTGAGTTGCTTTCCTTGGACCCCAACAAACTCAAACCTACATTAACATGTATGTACTGATATACCACGAGAAGAAGGCAAGTGAGAGGGATGTGTAACATCAACACTTTCCTGCGCCCGTATCATATTTACGCTCGCCATGTGGATACGATAAGCATGTTAGGAGGTTATAAACTACACAGTGTTGTCAAGTACTCACCCATGTGTTAACACATATTACAGCGGTTGCTGTTCTACTAGTATCAGATCTGGCAGCATGGGTGGTTCATTTGCACACATAAACACATTTCGTAGTAAACAATCGACAGTACGTGAGCAGATAAACAGTTACAGAACGCCGCTCACCCCTCAGGCCCCGCTCACCTTCTTCTTGTTGTCTAACAGTACCTTTATAAATGCATAGTGCATTTCAAAAATAGCTGCAGCACTTAAAAGGAACTCATTACCAACAGTATTATACATAATTACAAAACAGAATAAAGAACAGATAAACACAAAAACATATCAGAACAGTTTTACCTACATGGCAGTCAATTTCTTCAATAAATTACCAGAAAAGATTAAAACACAAACAAAACTAAGAACGTTTTTATCAGCATAATGGCATACCTGTTGGATCACCAGTTCTATACAATAGGTGAAGTCATGATTTAATTTAAGTGTCAAAGGTTGATGTTGTATCTATTGGCACTTTTTTACTTGCTGTAATACATACTAGTTGGCACAGAAGATGTTGCAGTCCACCCAAAAATTTTATACCAACATTTCACCAGTAGTAGTGGTGGTGGCAGAGGCCTGACGTTTCCTTTAAAATGAGTTGAGTTTTTATTTATGAACGCTCTTTAACTGCTGTGGTCCTTAGCGTCCCATTCTATATTGGGCATGACGGACAGAAATTTTGCTCAGAGGCCTCTTTATCAGCCTTGAGGTTATTTTACGTGCTGTAAATCTACTCACAGGACCATCAGATTTACTTCCCTTCTGAAGGAAACCCATGCTAAGGATTTTTACACCCTAAAAAGTTATTGCCCTCCACCGGGTTTGAACCTGCGAACTCGGGAACTAGAAGCTAGCATGGTACCCTAGACCACAGAGGATGACAGAACTGAACAGTTCACTTGAGTAAAGCGATAGTATGAACGAAGTGAACTACGTGATGATAAACTAGATAAGAAGCCAGAACAGTGAAAGTGAAAACTGAGAGAGTTACAGTTGAAAAACTGGACAAACACACAATATTGTATTTAAAAAAATAAGATATATTATCACATTAGATTTAAAACTTGCAGTTTTGGCCCTTTTAAATTAAAAATATTAAACAACCGATTTAATGAAGTTTCAGTACAATAAAATCAATTTCAGTCACCAGAAATTCATTGTAACCCACTTGACTATACTTCTTTTGCTTAGAAAATATTAAATAACTATAACATTGAACTTAATTCTTGCCATTTATAATGCTTTGATGTTGTTCTTGGTGCTCTTAGTTCAAAATCTGTTTCAGCTTTAGGAATTGAAACTGTAAATTCCTTTGAAGGAATGCACTTTGTCTGTTTTATGAAAGAGAAGCTCAACTACAAGTTTGTAATTGTATCATATGAGCTTACCTGGAGGTTTCCTTTGCAGGCGAGTCAACTACAAATATCTCTTCTGTCTCCTGCAACAAAGTTAAAACATTTACTATAGAGAATATTTCCATTATAAGGTGCTTGGGATCACCAGAGGAGTCATTTTTGGTTTTACTATGTAACAATGGTAAGTTAACACAACACAAATAGCATTAGGTAAAATAAAATATTCCAAAACAGAAGGCATCAATGAAACCAAATTTTTACAATTATATTACATAAGTTAATGAATATTTGAGATTAACCCTAATGATGTGCCATTTTATGCAACATAGGAAAACATTTCATTATGTCCTGCAAATGGTGTCCATTTCTGCAAAGACAATCTGCCAGCCTGCAATACATACCATCAAAATTATTTTTGCAGCAATTTTGGAGAATAGTATTTATTTCTCTGTGAATATTGCCTTTAAGGTCTACAATAAATTTTTCTCTTCAAATATCCCCAGAGAGTTGTAATGGACGGAACAATCTGGGGATCTTGGAGGCCATATTGTCTTTTGAGGTGGTGTGGTTCCCTAAGAGCCCACAAACAGCTGTCATGAAAATTCTGGGAGTGTGTGCTGTGGCATCAACTTGCTGGAAAATATTAACTTTTTCCTGTATGAATGTTTCAAAAATATGTTCGCTGTAGTGGAATTGGATAGAATGGAGTAGTAGAATAGGATGGAGCAATAGGATAGGGTAACAGAATAATAGGATGGAGTAATACAGTGCTGCCATTTTGAGGTAAGGCTGCTACAGATCGGTTATATGCACAGCACACTGTACTGCAGAGACCTCAGTATTTTTCCAATGCGCAACTGTGGTACAAAACATGTTAAAGGTTACCTCTATCAGTTGCTGCTTTAAGTTAGTGTTGTAAAGAGAGTTTGTGGATCTTAAAGGTGACAGTTTATTCAAGAAATCTGTGTTGTGTGTGAGAGTGTTATTGTCTTATTATTAGTCCACTCCAATGCCTGCTAACACTTGAACACCTAATTTTTATGTACAATACATACATAAAAACTAAATCATGTAGACAGGTGTGTAGAGAACTTAAAGAGAAATTTCCTGCTTATCCAGTTCCAGATAGAGACACTTTGAGACGTCTGGTTAATAAGTGTAAGACAAGAGGATCGCTAAACATTAAATCTAAGAAGCGAAAAAGACATGTTGTAATGGAGGAAAAACATTGACAAATTGGTGCATCTATTTGTGGGGAACCCCCAAAAAATAAAGTTTATATGAACAAATTCTACACCATAAGGAACTTAAGGACATGAATTATGAACATTATACAAGAATAACTTATACGTGTGAATGGAAATTTCATCTGAATATGCCAGGAATATTTTCATGCAGATGACACCACTTATAGCAAGATTAGTACTCATTATAGTGCATGTTACTATCACTTGTGAGTAAATATCATGGAAGTTACGGAAAGAAAAACCCCCAGTGTAATAGCCAGGGTGCGCAACACACATATGCATGATACGTGGCCTCACTATAAAACAACCACACTGTAGAATAGGATAGGTGAGCAAGTCAGATGGGGTAGAATTGTGTACTGTAATAGTGTTAGTTTGAGTTTAGTTCTACTTATAACTTTTCAAAACAATCACTTTTATGAGGAGTTTAAGCAATAATAAAAAAAGAAAGATAGAAAAGACAATGTACAAAATTAGATAGTATTCTTACTTAGCAAACGAATTATTCATTCCAGTATGTTCCCCAAAAAGAGAGTAGCATCACTTGGCAACACACTGATGCATGCCTTAAGGGCAGGATGTTTTTATTTTACAAATCTTACCTTTATCTTGTTGTCTACATCAATTGATGATCTCTCAAGCCACCAAGGTTCTTCTTTGATCTCTATTTTGAAATTTGTTATACGATCCTCACTGTATAAGAAGCTATCCTCTGACTCCACGCCACTCCATGAAGCAGATTGTGGCAGCACTGGAGGTTCTTCTTTGATCTTTATTTTGTTACCCATATCACTGCATACAACGGTGTTTGACTTTATTACATTATATGAGCCGAGAGCATTTTCAGTTTCTGATTTAACTTCAGTTAATGCACCACTAAGGCAGCAGGGTTCCTTCTTGATTTCTATTTTGTGATCCATTTCCTGGTATATAGTTACATTGTTCTCAAGGACGGCCTGCTTAAATGGAAACACACAAATAACAATGGAACTGTTCTGGTATTTCATTATTTATCTAAAAAATACTTAAGGGCAGGCCAAGTATGTTGTTAGATTGGATTGCAAAAAATTACATATAAACATAAATATTACACAGAATATAGAACATTTAAAATAAAATAAAGGCATACTATATGCGTGTCAAGGAAATGTACAATATAGTTACATATATACATAAATATTACATAGAAACAGAGCATTTAAAATAAAATAAAGATATATCATATACAAAATGAAACAAAGCCGGTGTAATTTTGTCCAAAATCAAATACCTCCCTAGCGGTATAAGGCTAACATTATATATATATATATACAAGAACAGTTATTTTAACTTTAACTAGGCTTATACCTTTTGGTCGTCTCATCATTTTGTTCTATTTGATTTTTAATGCATAGCATTTACAGTCAGTTCTTAATATACATACATTTATATAGCTTCAAATGTAATTGGCAATTGTCAGTAATATTTACTAATACTACTTACAGAGCTATATATGTATTATCATAAGGATAAATTGTTGTTCAAATAATCTTGTACAGAATAATATGCTTTTGAGCACAGGTACTCTTTAACAGCAATTTTAAAGACATTGAAATTGCCAACTTTTCCCTTTATAGGTATTAATATCTTTAATACCTATCGGTTTATTAATTAAAATGTATCTCATCCTGCAGATTATAAATTACAGATGTTGTGTTTACTTTCTCTACCAGCCTTATGGCAGTTAGAGAAGTATTGTATCCCACACAAAACTTTGGTATAGAGATTTTAGCATTAGCAAGTAAAGTATGGTGTACCATAAGGTCCTGTCTTGGTTCCTTTTGTGTTTATAGTTTATATAAGCAACATAACAGTGTCATAAAGTACTACAATAGATATGTCGTTAATACTGTAACATATGGGTTAAGTTATATTATTTTCCTAAAATTACTTTTCTTTAGAATTTGGTTCATGTGAAGCTTATTTCTTGCATTCTTACTTCACATGGTGCAACACAGGATGCATGAACTGGACAGTCAGTGCCAGTCATGTCCTTGTGATATTACGTGGGAGATGCCAACTCACAGAGTAGAGGTTAACTCTCCATATATGGCCATGTCCTGTGTGGAGGCATCTATCTATGATATAAAAACCCTTTCATAAATCTATGGGGATGGTAGTCTTGATAGGAACAACCCAGGTGCGCCGGAGGCGCTGCCCAGATCAACATTCACCTTTGGGTATGGCGACCAGCGTAACATCTGCTCAATGGCATTAGGTAACTAGAAACTGATATGGCTTGCTTGCTCACTGTCTTTGTGTCTACTAGTTTATTATATTAAATCTGTTATTGTTTTTGTTAATTGTGTCTTGCTATTCAGAGTTGCTCACCAACCCTTAATCCTGCTACGATCCCAAATGCACGTCCTCAACCCCCTTCAAATTAAAGGCGTGACAATACTATAACAATATGCTCTGGGCTAAATATGTTCTACATTATTTATGTTTATTATTAAGTTTTGTTAATATATTTTACAACTGTAAGAGTAACTTATAGCAACATTTTTCAATATTTTGGCAAATAATTAAAATTGCAACACACTTTGGAAATGCTTTGATTTGCTCATCATAGCACCTAAGGTGAATTTTAGCTATTGTTTAAGCAATCAATTTTGTAAATAATTATAATTGCAACTCTGTACATTTTTTGACTTGACCTATATCATGATACATATGTACAATTTTAAATAAAATATTGATCTCTCTATTGTTACCCTTACTTTTCCAATCCCTTGGTCATTTTGTCTGCTCTTTGTTAGTACAAACTGCTTGCAGGTTTACTTACATTATTGAACAAAATAATGGAAAATTCTACCCTAAAGAGAAAAACTACTTTTCTGCAATTGAGAAGAATACTTTAGCTTTAGTATCCTATTTAGTTGGCAATAGTGTAATGATTGTAAAGTTATGTATTAATTTTTTTTTACATTTACTTTCGGTCACTTACATAACAATATTTCAAGTTCCTTGTTTCTTCTCTTTGGCTTTTAAGTTATGTCCCACTTGCATACTATTTCTTTGGATTGGGATGTGACTTTGGGCTTCCTGCCTGGCGCTGCCTGCCGGCCTGAGGGATGACCTCGTTTTAGGTCGGTAATGTGCCACGTTGCTTAGAGAGAGGAGGCTTGTGTGTGGCAGTCGTCAGTGTGAGAAGTGTTGGCCTGTTTTTTTTTAGACTTATTGAATTCGAGAGCTTCCTACAGGGATTCTATATCCACTACGGTTCAAGGTAGGATTTTGTGATTCAGTGCTTAAGTTGATTCATAGTGGAAAGCAATTACGCCCATTTTGTAAGCCAATATTTATTTGAAGCAATCGTAAGTGACTGGAGGTAAAAGATTTTTTTGTAGTGTGTTAAATCTTGTGTATTTTGCTTACTCCTTCAAGTAAATGGAAATGTGGGGGGTTCCTTTAAAATCCTGTGTTTTATCTTCCCCATTTTTACGACATTATATTGCTAGATTCTTTTTCCTGGTTCATGTTTGGCACTTTGCCATTCCGGTTGAAGGTCAATTACAAGGGAAAATCAAATTTAAAAGTGCCTGTGTCTTCTTTTTGGGTTGTTAAATTGTTCAATGTTAGAATTGTGTGTATGCTTTTAATATTTTATTCCCTGAGATAAAAAAGGTATTAGCAGTGTGAAGGCGAATGCAGATTTAATCTCATCCGCCGTCTTTGACTACATTATTATTACTATATACCTACTTGGCTAATTGCATTCTTTACTGTGTTAATATTGGTTTTGTAATAGTTGCCTTTATATCAGGGAAAGAGCTTTTATTTTATATCTTTTCTTATTTGAAAGGCCTTAGTAAGCTTCACCTTAAACATGGAGTAATTTTGTATTCCTGTCTCCTCTGGATACAAGATTTATTTGCTTTGTATGAATTTTCAGGCCATTATACTAAGATTCTAGCATCACCACTAATTTTTAAGATTTCACATTTTACTAGAGTTATGCACATATGCACTATATAGCTCATATCCATTTTAAGTTTCCAATATATATATATACTGAATTCAGTGGGGTTGGAAAGTTGACTTTTGGGTTTTGATAAAGTTGCTTTCATAGGTGTTTAACCCTGTTGCCTTTGTTGGCTCGTGTAGACTGATTTTAGTTTTTATTTTTGTTACCTTTAATCACAGTTTGAATCTAACTTGTATCACCTTTACAGTTCTCACGATTTGCTACCATCGTTTTAGTTCATATGTGCTGTTGTTTAACTTCTGTCGTTGAAAAGTGTCTCCATTTACGTTTTATTCTCGTGTGAAGGTTAAAATTTTTCCTTTTTGGGAAAGGTAATTAAATTCTTTTGATTCAGGCTTTCCTTCACTGGCTTCTACTTTTAAAATTTTTGAAATAGTCCTATATCATTTTATATATATAGGGGGGTATTTTAATGTTACATTTCATTGGGGTTTAATGATTTTGAATTTTAAAAGCAAGTTTTATTTCTAATAAAACTTCTACCCTTTTTGGGTTACATTTATTTTGACTTTCCTTGATATAGCTTAAAATTTGTAAATTGTCTTAGTATAACTAGGATATTGTTATATTTAGTTCTCTTGTTAGTTTTTTTTTACTTTCAATTTGTTTAAAAGCCACTGGAATAGTTATCTTCCTCATGATTAAATTTGCTATTACTTGCTGACAAAGTTTCATTTACTGTGCTTGCCTACCCATCTTGGTTTAAAGCTAAAAACGAAGAATTTAATTTCTGCTATTAACTTTAATCAAAGATTTAATTAATCAGTGGCAGCTTATTATACTTCTGATTTTTTTATTAATGATTTATAGAGTGGCGGCGCCGTGGCTGAGTGGTTAGACCGCTCGCCTCCCACCGAGGCGGCCCGCGTTCAATCCCAGGGACCTGCATGTGGGATTTGTGGTGGACGAAGCGACATCTGGACGGGTTTTCCCCCGCCATTCATTCCACCAACTGCTCCATCATCACCTTTCGTTTCATCTACTTCCTTCATCCCATACCAAGCATCGGGCTGATCACCCATCCTGGATGCTCTGTCTGATCCATGAGTGTCTGCTCCTCGACGGGCTTCTGACCCCAGGAACCTTCTTGTAAGTCCTGGGGGGTGTAAGTCCTACATATGCGGAGGGTAAACAGATAATGAATGAACTGAATGAATTTATAGAGTCTTGTGTTTAGTTTGGTTGTACGTTTTGTAATTGTTTTCCAGCTCTTTCATTCTTTTATTGTTAATACATTCGTGATTCTTTCTGTCTATGAGAGAGATTATGTATAGAAAATAAAGCAATTTGATACGGGTTTTCCGGTTGTGATTACAAAAAGAAGTTTGGTTTGCGTCCAGTTTTCCTTGTGCATATACCATAGATTTCACATCCTGAGTCTTTGTTTTGTTTGATACCCCCTGTGGCATTTGTTAGGGCCTCCCTTATCGTCTTGCTGGCGTCTGCAGGTTGCAGACGTTTATCGTAAGCGGCTGCTTGGTTTCGGTGGCTCCATCATGTAATTTTACCTGATGAAGCCACCGATATCATTGCAAACGATTGAACCACGCTCTGCTACATATTCACAGTGAGAGTAAGAATTTTTTGAGTTTTGAACAAGGGTCTACAGATAATATGCATGGCCCTATTAGGCAAGCCTAATCAACATAGCATCTTTAAGAAAGAGCTGAAGTCTTTCTTATATACTCACACCCCATATACTATGGAGGAATTTTTTAATATGTCGTGCAACATATAAATATTCAATACATATGATGGTGACTTACACTTATTTGTTATTGTCCTACTGTAATGCATGTTGAGATGTTTACTCTTGGGGAGGAAGAAGAAGTGATGGTTTGCAAATTTTCAATTCTTAAATAATGTATGGTGAGGAGAGGGGAGAAATGATCTTGGTGTTGGGTATGTTTATTAGTTATGCTGCATATTTCATAACTGTATGACATGTTCAATGTCCCTGAGCGTTGCTCACAGTGGGACCAAATGAACAAACAAACTGTGTACAGGAAACCCTTAACCACCTACACCTAAGTTGAGAGTCTTATATCAGCTTAACGTGCTTATATGTTAATGCCGAATTAATTACATGGAATGTAACTACATGATCTATATTTTATAAGCCATATACCATTGATTTGCACTGTGTAATTTGTAACTCAAAAGTAACTACATGATCTATATTTTATAAGCCATATACCATTGATTTGCACTGTGTAATTTGTAACTCAAAAGTAACTACATGATCTATATTTTATAAGCCATATACCATTGATTTGCACTGTGTAATTTGTAACTCAAAAGTAACTACATGATCTATATTTTATAAGCCATATACCATTGATTTGCACTGTGTAATTTGTAACTCAAAAGTAACTACATGATCTATATTTTATAAGCCATATACCATTGATTTGCACTGTGTAATTTGTAACTCAAAAGTAACTACATGATCTATATTTTATAAGCCATATACCATTGATTTGCACTGTGTAATTTGTAACTCAAAAGTAACTACATGATCTATATTTTATAAGCCATATACCATTGATTTGCACTGTGTAATCTGTAACTCAAAAGTAACTACATGATCTATATTTTATAAGCCATATACCATTGATTTGCACTGTGTAATCTGTAACTCAAAAGTAACTACATGATCTATATTTTATAAGCCATATACCATTGATTTGCACTGTGTAATTTGTAACTCAAAAGTAACTACATGATCTATATTTTATAAGCCATATACCATTGATTTGCACTGTGTAATTTGTAACTCAAAAGTAACTACATGATCTATATTTTATAAGCCATATACCATTGATTTGCACTGTGTAATTTGTAACTCAAAAGTAACTACATGATCTATATTTTATAAGCCATATACCATTGATTTGCACTGTGTAATTTGTAACTCAAAAGTAACTACATGATCTATATTTTATAAGCCATATACCATTGATTTGCACTGTGTAATTTGTAACTCAAAAGTAACTACATGATCTATATTTTATAAGCCATATACCATTGATTTGCACTGTGTAATTTGTAACTCAAAAGTAACTACATGATCTATATTTTATAAGCCATATACCATTGATTTGCACTGTGTAATCTGTAACTCAAAAGTAACTACATGATCTATATTTTATAAGCCATATACCATTGATTTGCACTGTGTAATCTGTAACTCAAAAGTAACTACATGATCTATATTTTATAAGCCATATACCATTGATTTGCACAGTGTAATCTGTAACTCAAAAGTAACTACATGATCTATATTTTATAAGCCATATACCATTGATTTGCACTGTGTAATCTGTAACTCAAAAGTAACTACATGATCTATATTTTATAAGCCATATACCATTGATTTGCACTGTGTAATCTGTAACTCAAAAGTAACTACATGATCTATATTTTATAAGCCATATACCATTGATTTGCACTGTGTAATCTGTAACTCAAAAGTAACTACATGATCTATATTTTATAAGCCATATACCATTGATTTGCACAGTGTAATCTGTAACTCTAATGGAGGACGAATCGTTTTCTTGCATGGTATTTCCGATTTGAAGTGCTGAGGAAGAGAAAGAAAAAAAAAGCTGTTTTGTTACATTCATATGACTTTCTGTAGCCACTACTGAGTCTATGTTCGTGTTAAACATTGTTAAAAAGCATAAAATAATTAGTTAGGTTACCTTAGAATTGTCCTTAGCTTTTAAGGATCCTTTCTTTTATAGTAAAATTCTTGGTTAACCACAACAAACTTCACCATTTTGTCGATAGTGCACATGTGCATAAGGAATGCCAACTTATCGTAGTTAGGCAAATGCGCTAAATTGCCAATGTTTTGATTTTATTGTGCTTCTTATTATCCGCTTCCATTCACATAAATGTAAGTGTTGCAGTGTGTTGTTGATAATGCATTATACCATCGAAAATCACTTCTGGAATTAAGCAATGCTCACTTGCTTTGGTGTAACCCAAGTTTATATTAAAAAACTAAACCTAACCTCCTGTGAAATAGAAACCTAAGATTATATAAATAGTGAATCATGAACACATGTTCACGTGCTTTGGTGTAACCACTAGTTGCTAATTAATGTAAGTTTATATGTTAGAAAAAGTAAACCAAACCTAACCTTCCATGAATCAGAAACCTAAGATCATATAAATAGTGAATCATGAACACACGCTCACTTTGCTCACACCACTGGTATCTAATTAATGTAAGTTTATATGTTAAAAAAACCTAACCTAACCTTCCATGAATCAGAAATCTAAGCTTATATAAATAGCGAATCATGAACACACAGTCATGTGCTTTGTGTAACCACTGGTTGCTAATTAGCCTAAGTAACATAAAGGAGAAAAAAACCTAACCTAACCACCCATGTATCAGAAATTGGACAAAGTTCCATGTAGGTCAATAAGGCTATAACATACTTACAGAATTGATTCATTTCATATAGAGGAACCTGGAAGTAATGAGGAGTTGGTTTAGTGGGAGATGTCTCAATGAAGGAATTTGACCCACCCACCTGCCCAGACTAGTTGCCTCATTTATATAGCAAAATATGACAAGATTTTGAGGTAGGTTCTGTCAAAGTTAAGGAATGCATGCTCGCGTACTCTGATGTAATGCCAGTTGCCAATTAACTAAGTTTAGATAGAAAAAACTAAACCTAACCTAACCTCCTGTAAATCTGAAACCTAAGCTTATATCATAAACATTGTTAAGGAACATACACGAGAAAAGCTGTGTTTAATCACAATGTTTTGTGTTTATTATGTTTATTCACTCGCCCAAAGAATTCAGAAGCGTGAGCGTTATTAATATAGTGATCGCAAGTCTAGTAACAGATACAGAACGATATCACAGAAACCTAAGCATATATAAATAGTGAATCATAACATGGTGAAGTAACACACGCTCACATGCTTTGATATAACCACTATACACACAGAATGAGCCAAAAGACTCCGAAAGGCCTGCACAGTGTTTTTGCTGCCTGCATCCTCGGCACTTGTTGCCGTCTGCTGTTATCATAGAAAGGTGCAGATGAAACCATATAACATTTTTTAAAACTACTTTTAAAGGCTTTACTTACGTTCTTTATGAAAGGAACTGGCCACCGTTGTTGTCCATACATTTTTGGCACCTCTTTAGGAAACTATCCATCATGTAATTTTTGGGGGGAATTTTCCAAACGATGACCGATGTTGTCTAATGTTTCTTCAGTAAGAACCGAATGCCACCTTTTAGATTTCTTAGCCTAAACACTTCCTGTGGCCTGAAATTTACTGTAAAGTTCATTGATTGTTGTACAGCCTGGAAAACTTTCTGCAAATCATACTTTCACTTAGCGAACTGACCGAGTTAACACATACGAATCATAAATAAATACTCGCTGTGCAGTAGAAAACATATACTGAGCCATAATATACTTTGTAGCTAAGTACAGACAAAATAATAAATAACTCGTAATAACTGAACCACATCACAGTCAACTCAAAACTGCACTTCACACTGTAAAGCAAAACCACAACAGCGTGACTTTTTTTATAGCAGAACTGCGTTATCATGTTTTTATCAGATTTTCACACTCCGAGTGGAAAAACACTGCACAGCCGGTAATATTGTTTATAAAATACCACTCCGAGATAACTTAAAATGTAAAGTGTACAAGACAAACCCACAAACCCTGGAAGAATTAAAACAAAATATCTGCCAGGAAATTTCTCAACGTGAACTACGGCGAGCGATGGATAGTTCCTAAGGAGGTGTCAAAAATGTATGGACAACGGTGGCCAGTTTCACCATCTCCGTTTTTAAAGTTGGTAAGTAAACCTTTAAAAGTAGTTTTAAAAATGCTGCATGGTTTCATACACGCTTTTCTATAATAGCGGCAGACAGCAACAAGCGCCAAGTACGTGGACATGAAAAACATTGTGCAGGAGGTTCGGAGTCTTTTGGCTCACTCTGTATATATATAAAAACCCTAACCTAACCTCCCATGCATCAGACACCTAAACTATATAAATAAATCATTAAGCAATGCACACTCGCATGCTTTGGTGCAATCACTGGTTGCTCATTAACCTAAGCAAGAAGTAGTAATATTAAGGCCACTACGACGAATAAAGAGGTGCAAGGAGTATTTGTTATTTGCAAAAGGATGGGGCAGTTTGTTAGTCATATGTTGTCAGTTCTGAAAAGATGAACTAAACTCGACAAAACAGTGGCACCTGTTGGGAAACTCTGCAAGACTACCGCAGCCATAGATACAATAGTTTTTTGGTTTATTTTTATATAGCTTCTGCAAACTATTTTTACTAAAGCTTATTTTTTGATCTACTTCATGTTAATGGAGATAAAATGTTTGCAGAAATAGTTTCATTATACACTTCATTATTGATACAAGAGGTATAGAGGAAACTGTCAGAATTTAAATGTGAGTTGCTATATGCTGGCCCTGAAATTTCACGCTCTTTCCATTAGAAACAACTGAATAGTAACAGTACTTTAAAAAATGACAAAAGTCTTGAAATTTCCAAACCAATAAGATATGAGGTGTAGCTGATGCTACAAAAATATTATTAGAAATAAATTGTGAGTTTTAAAGGGATTTAAACTTTTTGTAGTGCATTTTTGTCTGTCTCTTAATGTTTACCATTTATACAAAATTATACAAAATTCCTTCCGAGTGAAAGGCTATTTCCATAAAATTCAAGTTTACATTTTATTTGTCATGCAAATATCTTAAGTTTATCATATTTTAATAAAAAGCCAATAGAAAATAAGAAATATTGAAATTGTTTCCATGCATATGGTAATTGCATTGGGGGGGATTTTCTTGAAATTGCCAACATAGAGTGGCCCATTTTTTTTAAAAATTTAACTATCACTTCAGCCTCCGTATCCATCTTTTACCTACAATGAAATCTGTAATAAAAGTATATCTGTCAACATTTATTCATCGTTAACATGCAGTTGAAGAATAAGCTTTTGTAAGAACAGATTGTAGAAGAGAGATAAAACTGAATGACAGTGTATACAGAAAGTCATGTGAATGTGTTACATTCACATGTTTTACTAAATTTTACTTATGCATTACTGTAAATACATTTTCAACACAGAAATGCACCCTCTGTTATATAATGTGGTTATTTGTTTGTTTGCAGGCCAACTAACATGAGTACAGGAACATCAGTTATACTGTAAAATGGATCAAATAAAAATCAAGGAAGAATCCTTAAATGCAACTTTTCCTGAACTAAAAGAACCTTACGTTCCAGTTACTAAACAACAAAATGAGACACATTTTGGAAAGTGTATTGTGAATCATCATAAACTTGATATAAATGCTGAAGTAGAGGTCAGACATTCATACCTCGAAGTATTGACTGAAGTACGTGTTTCAGATACAAACTTAAAGAACGAAACAAGTCTTGATTGTTCTGATTGTGTTCCAAAAATTGCTGAGGTAGAGGGTAATGAAATGAATATTAAAACACAGATGAAAGAAGAACCTTGGTGGCATGAAAAGGTGAGGCTTACATCTACCAATGTTTATTGCAAATAAAAATGAGCATATCCACATAGAACTTGTTGGGAACAGTACAGTCAATTGTAATAATAATGATAATAATAATAATAATAATAATAATGATGTTTGTTGTAATTTTGCAGATTGAATACAGAAGCAGTTTTGAAGAAAGGCAGAGGAGAGTTCAGTACAACTTCACAAGCAACTAGCTTTTTAAAACCCAATGAAGAATATGGGAAGAAATCTAAAAAAACTGATTTTTACAAATGTAAAGTTTGTAACAAGTGCTTTGTACATGCATCAAGCTTCAAGAGGCATAATCTCCTTCACAAAGGGATAAAGGCATTTAAATGTGAAACATGTGGTAAAAGTTTTGTTGTGCTTTCAGACTTAAAAAGGCATAATTTAATACATGAGGTAAAGAAATTATATAAGTGTGACATCTGTGAGAAGAGCTTTACTCAGACTGCATACTTGAGAATACACCGTGTAGTTCATGATAGTAACAGACCACACAAGTGCAAAATCTGTGACAAAAGCTTTAAAACTATGACTGTCTTAAAGGCACATTTGCGAATTCATGGAAAGGAAAGACCATACAAATGTGAAGTCTGCAAAAAAAGCTTTAAGCAGCCATCACACTTGAGAAATCATAAATTTAAACATGGGGATAAAAGGCCATATAAATGCATAATTTGTGAAAAGGGCTTTAAATATTTGTCAGTCCTCAAAGCACATAATTTTACACATCAGGATGTAAGACCACATAAATGTGGAATTTGTGGAAAAGGCTTTAAGCAATTAGCACACTTAAAAGCCCATAAATTGAAACATGAGAATAAAAAAATGTATAAATGTAAAACTTGTGAAAAAAGCTTTTCATATCTGTCAGTATTGAAGCGACATAGTGGGATCCATGAGAGTGAAAATCCTTATAGATGTGAGGTTTGTAAAAAGGGCTTTAAGCATACATCAGATCTGAAGAAGCATCAAGTGAAGCATGAAGATGAAAGACCACATAAGTGTGACATTTGTATGAAGAACTTTAAATCCTTATCTGTCCTGAAACAACACACGTTTGTTCACAGTGGAATAAGGCCACATGAGTGTGAACTTTGTAAGAAGAATTTTATGCGGCCATCACAACTGAGAAAACACAAAATGATACACGAAAATAAAACACTACATAAATGTGAGGTTTGTGAAAAGCTCTTAGTGTCACAATTCTGCCTGGAGAGACACAAACTGACACATAAGAAACCAAACAAATGTGAAATTTGTTGCCAGAATTTTGTATCATTATTATTGCTTAAAAAGCATAGCTTGACACATGAGGGCAAGAAACCTCACACATGTGACATATGTGATAAAAGTTTTTTGACTTTATCGTGGTTGAAAAAACATAGGTTGCTACATGGGGGCAAAACTCCACACAGATGTGTTGTATGCAATAAGGGCTTTCTATCTACATATAATTTGAATAGACACAATTTAGTACATGAGGGCAAAAGACCACATAAATGTAAAATTTGTGAAAAGAGTTTTACTCAAGGATCACACTTGAAAACTCATTGCATTATGATTCATGGTGAGAAAATTGGGTAGTAATACCAATATGTTTATCACCATACTTGTCATCATACCACATACTGTGTATTTATCATTGGAGCTTATAGATATTTGATGAAACATTTAAATTTATTTTGCACCAAACATTTATATTAATAGCAGTGTGTGGGCAGTCTGTACTGTTGTAATGTAGTTAAGAGAAAAATGGTTGCTTTTTGCTTTCTGTGCTACTTGCGTATAGTAAGAACATAAAGTATTGCCTCCACTAAAATGTTTGACACTGAGATTTCATCAGGAATGTATGTTTCGAACTCCCTGAATCCAAAAAAGTGCATGTTTATGAACAGTATAACACAAAAGGTTGATTAAATACCAAGGATGTTACACACAGATTTTCAACAAAATATCCCTACCCCAAACTATCCTTTACATGAAAAAAATTTTATTGTTTATGATTTTCTCAAAAATTTCTCAGTGCTTAGAGTAATTACATGGTAAGTGGAGATCCATATTCAAATCCTGGCTATGACATTGAATCTTTCACTCTGATTCTACCTTAAAAATCCTTAGGCTGGGACGGTATGTGATGAAAGAACATTAATATCAATATAGGAGCTATTGGAACAAAGAGTTAAAATGGTGTATGGGAAAGGTAGGGAAATTGAAATTAAAATAAGATAGGTAATAATGCACATGAGGCTAGTCAGGATTAACACTTGTTGAAGCAGGCGTTCTGTTTGGGATTTTAAAGAATTGCTTTGGGGACATATAACTGGAATCTCGGTAGTGAAATATTATTATATAGAAGATTTAGTTAGATCTTCACAGATAAGAAGGAAGTGCTAAAGCCAGTAAGGAAGAGTTCTATATAATTTTGCAGGGAAAGGAGTTATATTAAAATTAGGCAAACTGGGTGCACAAGGGATCTCTATTGAAAGAGTGCTTTACAGTTTATCCTTAGCACGGCTTCCTTTGGAAGGGAAGTAAAGCTGGTGGTCCTGTGTCATAGATTTACAGCACGTAAAAGAACCTCAAGCCTGATAAAGAGGCCTCTGAGCAAAATTACCGGTCTTTCTTGCCCAATATAGAATGGGACGCTAAGGGCCACAGCAGTTAAAGAGCATCCATAAATAAATTTTAAAAAAAGGTACAGTTTATCACTTACAATCAGGGCACATTTTGAAAGATTGCTTAAATGTACAAGAAAAGTATTGAGTCAGAGAATCAGCTAGGTGAAATTAGGCACCAACTTAAAATAAATGATATGATTGTGAAATGTGTTTCCCAATTCTCAAGAGGATAAAAACATTTGCTAATGCTATAGCCATGTGTTATATTGAAAAGGCCCTGATTTCAAACATTTTGCTGAACAAAAAGAGAGGAGAATGAACTTCATCTACAATAATATTAATTAGGTTACTTTAGTTATAGCAAGGTTTTTGTTCTTTCTTTTCTTTCTTTGAGAGGCATGTAGATACATAATTTCCCACAGTTCATTATGTACTCTTGAACTTTTTCCAATGCATGTTGTTGATTGCTTGGCACCATCACATACATGTTTAGACATGACAATATTGGGCAATGAGCAAAATAAACTCTATGTATTTCTGCTTAAGAAATTATGTTCTTACTCCGATGTTTGGATGAATGTTATTACAGAGGGTAGGGACTAAAGCTTAGAAGAAATATGTTCAGGAAACAGATTTATCAATGTGCAAGCATGTGTGATTAAGATTTGTGCAAACAGAGCACAGAATATCCATTTGTTATAAAAACTGTTCTCCACTGAAATGTTAATCGATATTCATCAACACACAGGTGCACCATATAATTATAAATGGCAAAAGGCTTCCTGCCACTGAAAGGAATAATACAATAATTATTAGTCTGGTTTAATTTATGCTCACTTTGGTAGATGCATTTTATTGCATGTTTTATTTCTGAATTCCACTAATGCATAGGGTATTTTAAGTGGTGAAAAATGTACGAATATTGTGATTTATATGATTGTTTATGTTTACATATGTTTTCCGGTAAACTGTATAATAAAACCCGCTGTGTAAGCATGGTTAATACGAAATCTTCAACTGCTGTCCTCCCAAACTTGCCAATCATGAGCCGCCTTTGGGGCATTGTCCATAACAATAACAGGGAATGTTAAGGAGTAACTGATCCTCAAACCTCCTTACAAATGGTCATGTTTAACGTCTTCATCATAATCCCCAGATCTCATATTGAAGAGCAATAGGTGGCCATAAAGAATGTGATCCTCCAGCATGGGCAGTAATATAGTTCTGCATATTACTTCACATAGCTTTCAATTCTGTCATCAGTCCAACCTTTTGATACTGTATGCTAGCATTTAACCATGTTTCAGCCAACCATACTATTCCCTTCAAATTCTTATTTTGTATTTATCTTAAAAATAATGTTCTTACGACTACAATATTAGATCTTTCAAATATTATTTTTCTTTTCTCTGTAGTCTTGACCTTAAATCCAAGATTATGAAGGACCTGTTCAAAGAGCTAAGGCTTCCCAGAAATAGCTTTGCTTCTTTAAATGAAAAAATAAGTTAGCCTGGATAGGATGCTCATTTCAGGTGTAGTAGCCAACATGCCTTCTTATTGCATTTAGTTCAAACTTGTGTAAGTTTCTGTGGAGTTAAAAGCAGTAGTTATGAGGCACATTTTAAAAATGAATACCGTTTTAATATTTTGCTACTCAGTCACAATTTTGAGCATGCACAATCACTCCCTCCATTCATCAGGATGCCAGACGTAGCTGTGAGCAATCATCACTTTGTGCTTTCATGTTGTTAGAACGTTTTGGAATGTTCAAAATAATCAAATGACCCGTCAACTGTGAAGTCAGATCAGTGATTCATTTTTTAAATGCAAGAAATGTTATGCCAATAAACATTCATTGCCAATGTGTGAGGTTTATAGGGAAACAATGATGAGTGACAATGCACACAGCCAAACAAATTCAAAATCTGATCACATCATTTGGTTGGGAACAATTCAACCACCCTCCCTACAGTCTGGATTTGGCACCAAGAGATATGCATCTGTTTCTTCATCTGAAAAATTTCCTTGGTGGAAAACATTTCAACAATGATGAAACAAGAAGTGCAGACTTGGCTTTCCTCACATCTTCTTTGAAAAAGGCTTACAAAAACTGGTTTGCTGTTATGACAAGTGCCTGGTGACTTTGTGGAGAAGTAGTGTAAGGTAATGAATGTTTGGAAAATGTTTGCCACTGGGCTATAAATGACCTGAGAGGTTCAAGAGTCATCAATGTAACCAAACCAATAAGTTAAACTAGTGGCCTGAAACACTACTGCTTATAAAGGTGATGTTTATTGTTAAAACCCTATGGTGCATGGGAAGTTATTGTCACTATGATTATAATCATCAATGAGGGTCACGTCCAAAGAGACCAACTCTTTGTGCTTGATTTGTCATCAGTTTTATAACAAACAATTTCAAGAAAGCGCTGCCATTCATTTATAATTGCATTCTATTTTCACAAATATTGTTCATGTTTTAAGATTTTGCCACCCTAGAACCTTAAACGGAATTTTTTATTTACGGACGCTCTTTAACTATTATGGTCCTTAGCATCCCATTCTATATTGGACATGAAAGTCAGGTAATTTTCCTCACAGACCTCTTTATCAGACTTGAGGTTCTTATGTGCATAAATCTGCGACACAGTATCACCAGCTTTACTTCCCTTCCAAAGGAAGCCGTGCTAAGAATTTTTACGCCCTAAAAAATCCACCCCCCATCGGGTTTGAACCCGCAACCTTGGGAACTAGAGGCTAGCATGGTAACCACTACACCACAGAGGACGACCCCTAAAACCTGCTGCGCTTGGCAGTGACATAGCAACCCCCCTTGAGTTGGCCCTGCACTTGTATTGTCAGTGAATAGAAATCAGAGCAATGCTTACAAAGCAGGACCGCCCACCGGGGGAATCATGAAAAATATTGAAGTAAATGAATGCAGGTAATAAAACACATTTATTACCATTTTTAACCAAGTACTGTAATTCTTCACTCAGATTGTATCTTTAAGTTTCGTAATCTAAATAGGAACTGTAGGTATGTATGTAGTGGTTCAAAATGTATAGCATTGTTACATTTACTATATTGATCTATTTAAATAGATACAATAGGATATATTGAAATACCAAGTAATAAAACACACCACTTGCCAAAATATTTTTGCTTTAGATATTGCTAATCTTTATTGATTTTAACTTTCCAATTATTTTTTTAAACCTTTACTGTGTATGAGTATTGCAATAGCTATTAAAGTACCTATAAAACAGCCCCTTTGTGAGGCTTTCCAGCGAACTAAATAGTGTAAATTGAGCTCTCAGAAAAATTGGGGGAGGTTGATTGTTTTGGGGGGGGGGATGGGCATTCGCGAATACAAGAAAAACTGGTAGACTAGGTTTAATATTTCCTTAGTCATAATTATACGATTTTAACTCTGTATATTTCTTTATTAAAGCGTTACCAGAAGCATTGCATTGTGATGTTTTAAAGCATATGTAATTATATCACGTCTCACACATAATATACAGTACAGGTTAAATGGAACACACTTTGGCTACAATCAGTCTGCCAATTTAATGTCATCTTGTGAATGTTACGTCACCAAACAGTGAAATATCTGCACTGCTTTTTAAGTCAATTGTAAGACATGTAACTTTCACTTGCACAAATCTCCTCTTTGTAATTTTAGTACTTCAAAATATGATCTTACAGGAATAAAACTATATATTATTATAGAAATATGGAAATATAAAACTACAAAAGCTATAATTTGGTAGGGTATCATCACTATTTGCCGTTGGCAGAATCACATACAACGTGGGTGGAATGTTTTCAAACAGCCACACTCCTACTTGCACTATTTCATTATATTGCATCAATCTAGCATGTTTTTGTTTCCCCCATCCTTTTGGGTCCTTAGAGGTCCTTTTTTATCCTATACACTGCTATTTTTTAACACCTGGGTAGCCTTAGCTGTTTCTTTTACTACCTTACTAACACTCCTTTTACTTGAGTAATATACTCTTATTATTTACCAACATTTTGTCTCTTCCTTGCGTCTCCCTCCATAACCATAAATATTTACGTAAAGTATTAAATAAATAACCTACATAACACTTCACACTATAAACGTATGCACTTTCTTACAATTGATTTTAACCTTTACCAAGTTCTATGTCGCGGCTGGCCTGTTAGCTGAATAGATGGATGACTTTTGCTTGTCATACACAATGAATGAAAGAAGTTACAGGATTCCAGTTTCTTTTAAAATCTGTCTCCAACCCTCCTCAACATTTTCTTTCGCTGGGTCTCATTTGTAAACCCAATAACAAAAAAATACCTCACTGGCTGACTTTTCTACTGCATAGGTATAGAATTTTCTGAAAATATTTAATTTAAAAAATTATAATGCTCATCTTATTAAAGGTGGAGAATTCAAACTGGGCAAGTGTCAGCACACTAGTTTACTCTAGCTAAGAAAAACATATTATTGCATTCTACCCTTTAGTTTATTAGTTACTGTGTGATAAGCATAGAAACATATAAATATCTGACTTTTACTGAAAAACTCATTTCCTTTAGAAATTTGTGTCTACAGAAATCTATAAAGGCCCTAAAAGTGATAATATCTTATAGAGGAAAATATTTTGCATAAGATAATGTGTTTAAAGCTGAAATTTATAACAACTGAATATTTACACCATGTTATTAGCAAGTTAGTGACAGCGTGTGAGTAGAAAAAGATGAAGCTAATGGAAACATGTATGCATTAGATAGAGACAGAGATATTCAATTTACTTCCATACTGTGTTTTAAAGTTGAGACAAGATTGTTCCATCTAGTATGGTGGCAGACGACGGCTTGCATTCTCAGTACATGGTAAGCAATTCAGCTGTTATATACATTCATGGTTTACTTAGAAGAATGAAACCACCTTTGGGGAATGTTTGTAAAGGACTAGGGTTTGCAGCTTCTCTTCTTCAGCCCACCTTCTACCTTTTGGTAACCGCTTTGCATTTCTCATCTGTGCAGTCAAAACTTCGGCAGAAGTTGCAGACATGGACTTTGAGAGCAGCTCTAACATTCTTAATTCTGTGGTTTATTTTATTCTGCTATTGAGCTCTTTCAAAGTCAATGTCATGAAACTTCCTCTCGAGATTCAAATAATTTCTCCTTTGGGTTCTGAATCTGCCAAAAAGAATTTTTTTTTTTCTTTGAGTCAACTCCTTCTGCCTGGACACAAATTTCTGCTAAAACTGCACTCCTTTTTGACAGATGTACTACCCACAGGTGCACGGGAAAGAACATCTTCACAGACAGAGAAATCAAGTGGTGGCAGCATCGGAAGAGTGCTGGGATCCAAAAACACAGGAAGGTCTGGTATCACTTAAAGGAAGAGCAGGATGAATAAATATCACATGATCAGTATTCATCTGGCTTACTTCAGTTAAACTAGGAATAGCTGAGACTGGCCTTGGAGATGCTTGTCCAGGTCTTAATGATGGCATTGCACCTTTCCTCAAAATTTGATGCAGTTTATCTCGGAACTGACGAGGTTCAAAATGAAGACCGCACATGTAAGCCACCCTCCTCTGCTTTGACTGCAGGTTTGGGTTTCTTGAAAAGTGAGCCCACATGTAATACCTGAAATTAAATGTGAACAAGCTTCTGAAAAGCACACAGCAACAATTTTTCTACATTATACATTATCTGCTGTAAATTTACTTTATCGTGCCCTTTTCTCCCAGGAATGATAATTCTGGATATGTAAACGTTTACAAATTCATTAGATATCACACTGATTTTAATTACAAATTAGAAGTCTCAATCATATATATTTTCAGGCTTGTAGGCGATGGTCCAGTTGTTTTCTTCTGATATTTCACTGAAAACTGCATCCAGCATCCTCAGGGAAGCCAAAGCCATGCATACAGCTCCAGAGTTCACACAAGACAGGAGCACGCTATCCAATGGTGCTTTATTAGTGTCATCCTCCATGTTGTAGTGGTTACCATCCCAGTGTCTAGTTCCCAAGGTCATGGGTTCAAACCCAGCAGAGGGTGATGGATTTTTTCAGTATAGAAATCCTTAGCGTGGCTTCCTTTGGAAGGGAAGTGAAACCGGTGGTCCCAGCACATAAACTATGTACACCAGAAGAATAAAGTAGGCATAAACAAATCACCGGTTTGTATCACTCCGCGGCCATGTGCGCTCCAAATGAGGTTACACCCACCCTCCATCAGGTATCAGTAGTTAATTATGTTCAGTTTATTGAACACATTTACCCATACGGTAACTGTTATATGAGTTTTTCACCACTAGGAATATTTATTCACTCTAAATAACATACGGCACGCTAGTAACAGAAATTGCTATTTACTTACGTCATCTCTATTCGTCTAATCTGAGCTTGACATTGGTTGAATGCCCTCCAGGTCAGACGTCTGTGTTCTTTTATTCTACGGAGAAAATCTCTACGCCATAAAATAATGTCATCTCTGTCCACAATAATACTTTTTCTTTTCCTGCTGACAAACTTGAAACCTATCTCCAGGAGCAACTTGTGGAGAGAGGTTCGTTTTAAGTTTGGGAGGTCCGGATCAGAGTTAACTGCAAACAGCACTTTGTTTAAGGTGGGGGATTCATTGTTAATAAATAACTGGTGAACTTTTCTGCGGATTGCTGACCTCACGAACTCAAACACAAACTCATCACAAACAACATCCAGCACTCGTCTCGCATGTGGTCTCTTCTTGCCAGGAGTTCTAACCTCACCAACTGTGGATTTTTCTTTGCGTGCGCTGTAAACACTTGAAATTGACACACCAGTAAACTCAGATGTTAATTTCACCACATCATCGATAGCAAGTTCTGGATATTTCTCCCAGAACTTGTTGTACACGTTCAAAACTATTGTCTTCTCACCACTATGTAAAGGCTTTCCGTGCTTATGTTTAACAACACCGGTTATTTCCGCCATGTTGATGTTTTGCTTTTTCCTCCTTCCCAAACCAGTTCCAGCAACCAATCAGCGTCGTTACAAATTGAGTAACGCTAGTTACAAATTAATTTATTTATCATTTAACATATTTAGTTGAACTATGCTTAGTACTCAATAGTTTGCGCTTTATGAAATTAAGTGAGCTTCAAACCTTAGTATTTAGTAACACTTTTCAAGGAACTATTTAGAGGGCGGAAGCATCCAGCAAACCGTGAAGAAGGCGCGCTGCGGTCAAAACGCACAAGGTTTTGTTTATGCTTACTTTGACCTTTTGATGAACATAGAATAGATTACGGCACTTAAAAGAACCTCAAGTCTGATAAAGAGGCCTCTGACCAAAATTACCGGTCTTTCATGCCCAGTATAGAATGGGATGCTAAGGATCACAACAGTTAAAGAGTGTCCATAAATAAAAACTTTTTTTTCTCTATTTATTGCTACATGTGTGCAAGGTGGGCATGGCCTGTTATGGGTGGAGCATGGTTGCTTATTGGCTGTGACCTGTCTCTGATTCTGTTATAAAATATTTAAACATGACACCTTCAATTGCAAAGAAGAGAGGCAACAGCTAAGCAACGCATGGATCCTAGCTCTGAAAAGAGCAAGAGGGAGCTCTTCCGTTTACACATCAAAGACAGGTGACAGCCAATAAGCAACCATGCTCCACCCCTAACATGCCACACCCACCTTCCACGTGCAGCAATAAGTAGAGCACCACCAGCTTTGTCTGGACTCCAGAGCTGTATACATGACTTTGACTTCTCTGAAGATGCAAACACAGTTTTCGGCAAAATGTTGGAAAAGAAAACAACTGAACCACAGCCTACAACAGAAGTCGCAGGTTCAAACCCAGCGAAAGGCGATGAATTTTTTCGGGTGTAAAAATCCTTAGCATGGCTTTCTTCAGAAGGAGAGTAAAGTTTGTGGTCCTATGTCAGAGATTTATGGCACGTAAAAGAACCTCAAGGCTGATAAAGAGGTCTCTGAGCAAAATTACCAGTCTTTCACACACAATATAAAATGGGACGCTAAGGACAACAGCAGTTAAAGAGTGTCCATAAATAAAGCTCAATTTAATTTTAACGGCCTACAAGCTTGAAAATATATACATACTGGCGTGGATAATGCCAACTGTGAAACCTTTAACATTTATGTGAAATTAGAGAAGTCTGCTTGCATTAACATACATACACCATCCATAAGTGGCTAACAATCCATTAATGCAAACATAATATGCTGCAGAGCAAAATTAATTATTCTGCATTGAACTGGGAGATTGTATATGACCCACAGCAATATGTAGAAGATATGCAAAGTTAAAGCATACCTATTATTTTTTAAAGGAACTGTAAAGTTATGTTAAGGTATTTAGAAATTTCCAAGAAAACCTTAAGCAAGAAATATGACAATGTGAACAGTGAAGGAATCATCATGGAGGCATCCATTTTTTATCTCTAGAGAAATGTATCTACTGCGCCATAATATCTTGCAGTAAAGTGATGAAGGTAATAAGGATGAAAGTAAATTCAATGTGTTTTGTTATGATATGCAATCACTAAGAGTGCATTCAAACACGATAGAGGCAAATAATCAGTTTTAGCTTTGTAACATTCTACTTGATAAATTTGGTGCAAAACTCAGCAATATATTCATTTAAAATAAAAAAAGTATGAATAGGTAGCTCATTATTACGTTTCACATGAGAATATCTATAAGAGGTCGTAATCTTGTTCGATTCAATACTGTGGTCAACTAAACGGCAACCGAAACTTTAAAATTATGCTTGTTTGCAATTTAAGAGTGTATGAATTGAGAGATTGGCTTAAGGCAAACAGTACACATACAATTTGATCAAACAGTAAATCAGCATTAACAGTCTCCAAAAATTGTTATGTACCTGCATTTTTTTTTTAATTTATCTATGGACGCTCTTTAACTGCTGTGGTCCTTAGCATCCCATTCTATATTGGGCGTGAAAGATCAGTAATTTTGCTCAGAGCCTCTTTATCAGGCTTGAGGTTCTTTTACATGTCATAAATCTATGACACAGAACCACCAGCTTTACTTTTCTTCCGAAGGAAGCCATGGTAAGGATTTTTACACCCGAAAAAATCCATCGCCCTCCACCGGGTTTGAACCCATGACCTTGGGAATTTGAGGCTAACATGGTAAGGAGGACATGTACCTACCTGCATACTGAACATCACCAAGTGATCTTGATAAGTGCAAGAGCTGCTAAATTTTTTAATACCTAACACATAATAGAACTTCCAGCATAACTTTATAAAGGTAACATTTAACATTTCTAAAGCTACTAGGCATACTAAAGAACGTAAAATCCTCAAAGAGGAATTAAAGTTATTCTTAATACTTTCCAAACATTTTGGAGAAAAATTTTATATAAAAGATAAATGCTTAACTTAAACGTACATGGTGGCTGCTTAAAAAACAATTTTCAATATGCACCGGGTGATGGTTAAAATAAGATAAGTGCACTATAGGTGATGGAGTTATACTTTCAGTACATGTTGGTGTATGCCACATTTTGTATGGTTTGCTCCAGTTCTCCAAGCTTTGCCTACTATGGTACCTTCCAAACAAAAGCAAACAAGCATAATATAATAAAACAAAGCATTGGAGCTGGTGTCATATGCTCCTATGGTTATGGTTACGAGATATAAATCGAGCATCAAAACCTAAACCTTCAAATCATTAAAGATATCAGAGGCGTGTATTTCATGGAAGTATTGCTTCTGCTTTAATTGTTAGTAATGCATTAATTTCTATATTTTCATTAAAATTACTCTTGTAGAGAATATAGCGACACAACTTTCAAAGTGAATGGCTACACAACTTACACATTTGCAAGTAGTTTTCTGAAGCCCCAACAGATGGCATGGAATGTTTGCTGATGGTCAATATTTAGATACACTCAATACAATCTCATTTTGCAGAAGCAAGCTATTTCTTGCTTCCATGTGGGTAATCCAGCTTACTGTTTTTTAGAGGTTAGGAAAGAAAACCAAGTGAATTTGTTTTTTTTATAAATAATAATAGCAGTTTAGTACTATGCAATGTTGCAGATGTTTCTAATGGAATGTTTATTTGACAAGTTTCATTTCTAAATACAGAAGGTAGGTGTTTTGGTAATTATTAATAGCATTTACTGGTAGCAAGTGAAACTACAAACTGCTTGTGCTTTATGGTGAGAGCATGAATGCACTGGAAAATAGCGAAATATGTGTGAGGCAAGAGTGCTCTGTTGTGTGTGAAATTTTGAATCAAGGTTTCTCTTCATTTATCTATGCAAAGAAGAAAGAAATCATCTAAAAAGGTAGGGAAGCTCCAGCATTACAGAATTTCAAAACAAAAATTAAAACTTGTATGAGAGATTTCAATAAAGACAATTATGGCTTAAAATATCTTACAGGATGTAAAAGCAGAGCCAAGTTATTTTGTAGGCCATGTCCGCTCTTCTCAACAGAAATTATACAAAATTATTAAAAGGCACACAAAAATCATTTGTACTCTATCCTGAAATTTGTTTGTTCATTTGGCCCCACTTGAGCAACACTCAGGGACAATGAACATGCTTTAAATGAAAGTATGCCACCAGCAACACAATGAAATGGTGCAAAAGAATCATACATGTGGCTCCCATGGTCACGATGAATCCCATGACTGTCAATAGAGATATGGTACACCTTTACCCAGTTCTTGACCACCATTTACAAAACTCAATATTCCAGGGTACTTCTGATTTGATTAAAATGATTTGATCTCTCCTATTGACACATTAGACAAACAATATCTGAGAGGAGTTTAGTTAGTATTGTCTTAGAGAAACTACAGACGTTGGAAACAAGGACAAATTGCCTAAGATAATTCACTTTGTGACAAATAAGGGAATAGTTGAAGATAGATTCCATCTAACTTCAGATAGGACAGCTGAAACTTTATAAGAAGTTGTGTGTGACACTGTAAATGACCTGAAATGTGGCCATAAATGAGGGTAAGTCAATAAGTATCCACAAATTTATTATAAGAATAATAGAAGCTTACAATTACCTCATTTTTTAACATAAACCCCTTACTTCTCAATGCACATGGTCCATTGTTGCACAAGCTTTCCATGCCCTAAGAAAAAAGGCTTTTTGGTTGAGGAGCAAACCATGTAAGCCTGCTTCCTTCACTTGTTGGTCTGTGGTGAAGCGAAAGCCCCTTAGGACATCTTTAAGGGACCATATGGTTTACCACTTCATCGACAGTCAATCTTCACTTCTATGGACTTGCTCACTGTTGGCATTACTAGTGGATATGGATGGGTATCCTTTCCTCGTCCTTCACAGTTGTCCCACAATTTTTTAACTTTTCAATCCATTCACACACATTTCGCCACATTGTGTGAAAAGTCCTTGATGGATTTTGGCTCCTGGTACACCTTCAGATGATGAAAAAGGGACAAATGCCAAAGATTGGTCAAGCTTTAAATTAAAGTCTGCCACCATCAACACAATGAAGTGGTGCAAAAAAATTATAGATGTGGCTCCCATGGTCACGATGAATCCCATGACTCTGTCAATAGAGATATGGTATACTTTTTAGCAAAATAAATTGGCAAAAATGCCAGTTCTTTGATGTAAATGGTGAGGGGTGCAGCCATGCTTATTATGCAACACTCACTGGAGTGACAATGGTTAAATATTCCACAAGCGGAGACAAAGAAACAACAAGTTCATGTGCACAAACTGATATACGCAACCTACAAAAAATTAAAAATAGTGTGCAGATACTTATTGACTTACTGTCATAATTGCTCAAAGTTATTATGTTGCCTCAGCGATGTCTGGACACTTGGGACGATTGCCAACAAAGGTAAAACATACGTTTCCTAATGCATTGTTTGTCCACTGGATGGCCCAAAAATTAAATCTGGTCTTGTCAAATCAGCTCCAAAATAAAACCTTCTTCCCACAGTCATCTACATGCTGTTTTGCACTACAAAAGGCTTCCAAAAGCGGCTCCTACAAGATGGAATTACAACAGTACGTTAGTGCAGATTGTACAGGAATATCGCCAACCTCTTATATTCTAATTTGAGAATATTGTTGAAGGTGATACTGAAATTGAGATTGCATCAAAGGGATATTAGGATTTGCTGAAAAGAGATTTTAACTTTAATCTATTGTTATAAATTTATTCAGAATTTTTTCTATAGCTGAAAATTTGGTTACAAACAATATTGGACTCTGTATAAAAAGAATCAATGATCTTAAGAGGTTCTTCAGAACTATGAGAGAGAATAGCTTTTATACTTTTTGGGATCATGTTATGAGCACAGAAGATATTGCAGAACAAGTAAGGGAAGGCTTTGTCTGGATGATGTTGGTCACTCGAAAGCATGCTACTGCAGACTTTTTTATATATAAATAAATAAATAAGTGACAATATCCAAGAGCAAATAAATTCAAGATTCAACACTTTTGAGGACTTACAGTTTTTGGAAACTACAAACTTTGAAAAACAAACTGCAGAACAGTATTCCCACAAAATGCTTTTATTCCTTAATTAAAAGTTATAGATATTTTTTTGATATGGTGGCTGTACGCTCTTAACTAAATGTTATAATGTGATCACAACTTATTGCTTTTCATCAGAGAAGATAATCTTGAAATGGTTTATTCAGAAGCATTAAAGTTTTGCAAACCTGTAATGACAATTCCGGCAACTACTTTGTTGAGGGTAGCTTTTATACACTTACAAGAATAAAGACATTTCTCAGATATAATCAGTCAAGACAGATTCTCTAGTCTGGCCGTTTTAGGTATAGAAAATGCATAAACTACAGGCTTCACTGGAAGACTTAAATTTTATGACAATATCGTTGCTGACTTCGCAAAGAAGAATCTCTATGCACTACAAATAACAGGTATATCCCTATATAGACCACTTTTTCATTTCCTTATTGCTTTCATACAACAAATTGTCAGCACAAGTCACTGATGCGTAAGATGTATGTATCATGAGTAAGTGTAGGCTTTCACGGCCGGTGTTCGTAATTCTAAAAAAGTCTTCCGGGCTGATTTGCCGTGGTCTGCTGGAGTAATTGGATCCAGACGTTTCGTCCACTACTGCGGTGGACGGTATTCCTTCCCTATGTTCAGAACGTCACCGACAGGATTGAACGCTTCCTGCGACACCATAATATCAAGACGGTTTTCAAGCCTACTAGAAAGCTCAATAGCTTACTACGCTCAGCCAAGGACCCGAGGGACCCCCTCTCCTCGGCTGGCGTATACCGGATCCCTGCTCGTGTGGTGCAGTATATATTGGCACGACGCTACGCAGTATCAACACCAGACTAAACGAGCACAAGAGATGCTGCCGTCTTGGACAATTTGAAAAGTCAGCGGTCGCTGAACATGCTATAGAAGCGGAGGGGGAGCATGTCATCAAGTTTCAGGACACCAGCATTCTATCTAACATCCCACACTACCATGCTCGACTAAAGCGCGAAACCATAGAAATTTATAAGCATTCCTACAACTTCAATAGGAAGGAAGAAGCCCTCAAGCTCAACAAAACTTGGTATTTTTTTTTTTTTTTTTTTTTTTGGGAAAACAGGAGTAAAGGTTTGAAGGAAAAACAAGAGTATGTATATAGGTGTAGAAAGGAAAAAGGAGGAGGAAAAGAAGGATCTTGTACTGTGGTGGCGCAATTTAATTGGGGCATAGTGGTGATCATGTTGCTGGTACCGCCGAAGCAAACCTGCTGTTTGTGGGTGATTACTAAAAGTGGCGGAAAAATCCGCTGTGGAGGTCAGGTATCTGTCATGGCGATTGCCCTGACAGGGACCTGTAACAGTGGTGAATTAACAGGAGATGCAGGCTCCAATCCAGGGCCTGTTACCTCCGGGAGTTGGCACGTTGATGATGATGGTATACTGGATGAGGTGGTTGGTGCAGGCTTTCAATCTGAGCATGGGTTTCCAGTCTGGTCTCGTTGATGCGTGTGATAAGGCCGTCGAAGTGTGTCTTCATGGCGTTGAAAATCTTCTCGTATTGATGTTTAGAACTCGTTTCCATGTCCTCGGTGCGTCTGTTTATTAGTTTCAAGCATTCTTGTCGTTCGTTGAAGTGGCTGTTCATGTTATTGATCAGACGCTTCTTGGTAACGTCATGGGATTCGTCTATGATGTCGGCGACTCCATTAAACTTCGCGCTGATCTGCTCTTCCAGGGTATTCAGCCTGCTGGAAAGGTTTAGCATCTCAGCGTGGAGGTCCTGGATGGCGTCGATGATGGTTGTGTTGGTTGTAGTTTGCTGCTGGAGGAGTTTCGTGGCTACTAGTTGTTCCTGGATCTGAGGCGAGTCGCTGGATGAAGTGATGTTCGGCGTCGTAGGTGTGCGGTTCTGCGGTGTCTCTGAGGATATCGATGACATTAACAGACAGTCAAACAACGCGAACCAATCAGAATCTAGTAGCGCCGAGCATGCAGCTAGGCCCCTCCCACCTACCGCACTGCCTCAGCGAGCCCCGAGCCAATCAGAGAAGACCCCCCGTGTATAAATACCGCATCCCGGACAGCTCTCTTCGCTTCGTGCTCTCATCGAGTCAACATGGGAAGAAAGAAGAAGACCGCCGCAGCCCCAAAGCCTGCTCCTTGCGAGGCAACCATCGCTGTCGCCGACGAAGAAGAAGACCAGCTTCCCGCCTCTTCGCCGCCGCCAGCCGAAGCACCCAGCGCCTCCTCTCGTATCAGCGCAGCCAACTACTCACCGCAGAACCGCGTGCACGCACGCCACTCAGCTGTCGTCCGGGGAGCTCATAAGACAACTACCGGAGACCTTACTCCTCACTGCCGCGCAGCGCGGCCAGACGCGAATTAGGAACAGCAGAGGTCCTACGCCACTCGTCAGACTCATCTTCTTGGAAGAGGACGATTACTTGGCGGCTCTCGGCGCAGGACTGCCCTTGTTAGGGCAAACCCTGCAGCTCGAGGCCAGCCGTAGTGTTCGCCCAACGCCATGCCGCCGCTGCTGCCTGTACGGGCACACTGACACAACATGCGACGCCGCGCCCCGCTGCCATTACTGTGGTAGCGGGACACTCACAGCAGAATGTCGGGCACACGACCTGACTCAACGACGCCGCTTCTGCGCCTCCTGCGGGGGCAAGGGGCATTTCACTGGTCAGGCCATGTGCCCACTCTCCACGCAGACCATCGCCGCACACCACAGAGCCAACGCAGAACTTCACGCCAACATCTCACAACGACTCGCCGCAGATACAACAGCACATAGCAGACACCAACGAGTTACTAAAGCAGCAATCAACCAAGACTACCAACATCATCGACGTCATCCAGGACCTTCACGCCGAGGTGCTAAACCTTGCCAGCAGGCTCTCTGCCCTGGAAGAGCATCTCAGCGCACAGTTCACGGAAGTCGTCAACATCATAGACGAATCACACGACGTCACCAAGAAACGCCTCATCAACATCAACAGCCACTTCACCGACCACGCAGATTCTATAAAGAACCTAGATCGTCACTACTCAGAGATCACGAAACAACTCACGCTGCACCACAAAGAGGCACTCTTCAAGATTAATCAGCAACACCAAGAGGCACTCGACTACATGGAGGAAAGCCGCAACCAGACGGCTGACGCTTTTGATCGGCTTCAGGATCTCAACAAACGCATGGAGGGGAACCTGCACCATCACATTGACAATCCCCCTCCACACGCAGCATCACCTCATCAGCGTGCCCGGAGGTAAAGCCCGGGTACGCAACTATCGACGCGGAACGACTATGGACCACCCACACACCGATGCCCGGAGGTAACAGGCCCGGGCTCGGAGCCTTCATCAACTGTTAAAGTCACCCCATTCCACATGTCCCTGTCAGGGCTTCGGCCATGTCAGATACCTGATCACCACAGCGAATTTACCCCGCCACACATATGTCATCACCCACGATCCTCCGGGGCGCTTCGGCGGAACCGGTCACCAAGTATGCCACAATAAATTGTGTCACCCCAGGATAAGATCCCTTCTACACCTCTCCCTCATTCCTATCAAACACCACATACATATTGTTTTCCTTAATACCTTTATTCCTGCCCCCCCAAAAAAAAGTCGACGCCTCAGACACAACTGTACCTTCACCAAGAAGACTTCGACCACGCCACCGATGATGTCCACCGCAGCAGTGGACGAAACGTCTGGATCCAATTACTCCAGCAGACCACGGCAAATCAGCCCGGAAGACTCTTTTAGAATTATGTATGTATCAATTAGCTAATTGCTAATTTTTGCATTAAATCACTTAATATGCTTGATAAAATTAGGGGTAAATTGCTCTTATGGGGTCCCCGACAGCGATGGAAGTGATGTCTTATGTGTCACTCTGTGTCGTTCTCTAGCTCTAATGCAATGCTGACAACATATGAAAAACTAATGCCGCCAAAGCTGGTAAGATACTCAGCCTCAAGGCATAGCTGAGGGATGTTTTTTTAGAAGGAGAGGAGTGTAGCAGTTAAGAAGCGACGACAGGGCATAGGCGAGGGATCTGCGCGTTTAAAACTCGAATGATTCACGTTTGCAGAAATTCCTTATTTCACGGATTTCACATATTTAGGTTGGCAATTCCCATTCAGCGTCTGTTTTACCGGGAAGATGGCTACGTTTGTTGTGTTTATATCGCAATTTTCCCTATAAAAGTAAAACACCTAAAAGAGGTGGGCACCAGGTATTGGCGAGATCACATCCACTTATTTCCTCACTCTTAAGGTAATTTATCCAATTCCTTCTTGATTTTTTTCAGCAGGACCCCATAAGAGCAAAATAGACAAAATTGGTAACCCGATTTATAATATATTTTTCACACAAGTTACAATCACGCGGAAAATTCGTTGTACACGCAACTTCAATTAGTGTTTCTGTACTTTTCCTGACGTTCTTAATGATTCTTACCTTCCAGGATTCTTCGGAAAACGATACAGTTTAAATTCTATATTCCTCCCTGTAACCGCACAACCGCGAACAGCACATTTCTCACTCAAAAGATACTTGTACATTTTGGTTTTATGAAATTACAGCCATATTATCACAGAACAGCAAACTAACATATTATGCTATATTTCAAATTGCATAAGCAGCTGCATAGGAACTTAAGATCCTGCATCGACCACCCGAAAGGTACATTTTGAGCGCTGCATGTGCCCATTGCTAGATGACACTCCAAGCCCGTTCGTTTAATATTCAAAGCTGCCAACACAATTATTCCAAACGATTATTTGGAATATTAAATGGTTTGGAATAGTAAAATTGTTGATTATATCAGTTTACCATATATATAGTCGTTTTCAAAATATTAGTGAATCGGCTTGTATGTTCTATATTTGAGCTGTGTGCAATGTGAAAAAATATATGGTTGGCTAACTGTATCCAATTTGAGACACAAGCGCTTGCAGAAAGCTCTCCCGAAGGTGTACGAACAGCATGTTTCCAAACCGAATGTCGTGACCTTAGCCATGCTGATTGCTGAGGCTTGAAACTAAACCAAGATGGAAGTCAACTCGTAAAATAGCAATGCCGAAAATATAAAAATAAAGCAGAATTTCCGTATCAACGAGCAATTGTGTAAATGTAGGAGTTTATAGTGATACCTTATTTAATATTGAGTACCAAATAACGCGCATTCGATGTTTAAAACTGGAACATGACCTGAAAACCTAGTAAGGTAGAAGACAGGTTATGAATCGAAAGTTTAGTTGGTTTTAATGAAGAATTGAAATATATATATAGCGAAAACAAGCTAACCTTAAATATAAACTATATTATTTTAAGATGTTAAAATGTGTGTTTGTGCTATTTAGTGTTGCAATGTGTTCGAATTAGGGACTGTATTTCGAAAAGTTTATTTGTATGGATTGCACACTAATATCGTAAAACGAACAAGAGAACTCATGCTCAAAGGTTATGTCTGATACCTATTTCAATTTTGAATGTGATGTAATGATAATAGTTTGGGATCCATAGTTTGATTTTGGATGTGTATTTGTGTTGTGCTCTCAAACACTATTTCCTGCTGTTATACCAAATAAATAAATTAGGACATAATGCTCTTTTCATTGCAAAATAACTTAAAGCATTTCATAAACAGAAACTTCTCCATATGTACTGTGTATCTTTGGGAATTTTTTGTCAATCTGTGTAACTCGGTTAAGCGCTGGCCTTGGAAGCACAAATAGTTACATAAAACTTGTGTATTACCACATTATTGCTGAATGATTTCTACATATCGAAATGTCAGCTACAATATTTATGACAAAACACCCAACTTAAATTATATGAATGCATAATATGTATTGCATGGCAAAATATCTGCCGAAATAGTTATCCTTTTTTAAGTATCTACTTTATTTACATTGATGCAGTAATTTGTATCACAAATTACTTAAATGTAAATAATGATTGTAATATGAATATGCATTTTTATGTGACATTGATTTCAGATGTTTATTAATTGTAATTATTATTGGGAAATAAGTGTATATGGCCTTACTGAAACTGTCAATAATAGCGCGCAATAATGCAGAGAGGGGGGTGAGCTGTTTATCATTATTGGAAACGAGGAAGTTACGTAATGTTGGCGCATTTTCGGTAGAAACTTCTGGAATGTTTCCTCCCTAAAGCATATGTATTCATAATTTTAATTGGATATTAAAATTGACGCTAATGTTGGCGCATTTTATTAGCCAATAGTAATTCATTTATAATCTTTAGGCGTATCTGGATGAAGGCGTATAAATAGGGTAGGTTAGAGGTAGCTTGCGGGCAGTTCATCAAAAATCTGTGTACACTACACGTCGTCTTCAGTCAGTCAGTTCGTCAAAATATTTGTATGAGATACGTCGGCTATAGATTCACAAGTTACAAAAATCTAAAGTATTATAAAGTTAATTATACACAAAGTTGAAGTACGCGAATTAAGAGTGATTAGTAATGAAGTTATTAAAACAGTTTCAGTTTGGCGAGTGTTAAGATCAATGTATAAATGTGATAGTTAACGTGTTGGACAATAAATGTGTAAAACAAATTTCTTCATCAGTGTTATATTTGGATAAAAGATTCCTTTCCGTTTACACACTCTGATCAAGAGACATGTTCGACTGAAATAATAGCTAGCCGGAGGACAGTAAACAAAACTTAAAATTCTTTCGAACACTAACACTGATGCAAATTGCTAACACAAGATGGAGCTACGAACCTAACAAAGAATGACGTCACAAGATGGCAATACGTGATGTAAACAAACACTTGTAAGTAATACCGTTACAAATTGGCTACCACAACGTGGGGCTACAATAAATGTTACAAAAATAACATTAATACCGCATCAAATTGGCTCCCATACGTGGGGCAGTTAAAATTATGTAACCAAACAAAACAAAAGCAGCACAATATAAGATCTTCAAGTTCTAATAATTTACGTAAAAACATATTACGTAAGCAATAATGATACTTCAACATACACTTCATTTGTCAAGTCATATTGGGAGCTGCCTTGTAAAACAACTTCTTGGTTTCATTACTTGATAATATTGAGTAATACTATCTCTGTTTTAAATGTTGTCTCATATTCACACTTCTAATTGGGCAGCACTATGGCCTCTCACAAAATAGCCTGGATTCAATCCTAGGGATCAGAGGTGGGATTTTGTGGTAGATAAAATGGCACTTAGAATAAATGTTCTCTGGTTTTCCCCACCATAATTCCATCAATTGCACCATCTTCATCATTGTCATCCCCCCTCCCACCAGTCTCCAATCTCTGTAAACCTGTGAAGTTAAAAGGGACATTAAAATTAAAAATACTATGGAGGACAGAGAGCAATACTAATGAACGAGTGTCTCATCCAGCCACCCAAATTTATAAACCAGCATGTGCTGTTACATTCTTTCTGCAGTCAACATATGAAAAAACAATTAATACTGGCACACTAAACTACATGTTAAAGTGATTGACAATTATGAAGGGTGGGTGTGATATGGTTAAACACAAAGTGACATTGTTATTATTTAGAGGCATTGCATTCACATTCATATTTAATAATACTGTATAATACATTTGTATGGTATTTTAAGGAGCATGTGCCTACATTAATATACATTTGAATGGCCTACCCAATTAAAATGCCCATTAAATTCTAACCTCTTGAATGTCTGTTATTACAATCTATTGGAATGATCTTATAGGTAATTGCACTTAGTCACTTATGCATACACAAAGCCAGTTCTAGTTAATAAAACTTACAGTTATTGAATAGAAAATACACTTTGATTCCTTTTCCTGGGAAAGGTTCTATATATAACATTTGGTATAACACAGTGGAGGTCCTACAGCACATGCGAACCTTAAATTTATTGACAGGTCATATAGGAAAAAGAACAAATTGAGCCCATACAGTGATGTTTGTTTGCGTTTGTTCATTTGGCTCCACTGTGAGCAATGCTCAGGGAAATTGAACACATCATACAATTATGAAGTATACAGAGTAAGTAGGAATATACCCAAAGCCAAGAACAGCCTTTGGGGGAGGGGGGGGTGCTCCCCTCCCCATCATGCATTATTTAAGTGAGAAAAATTTGTAAACCATCACCATTTAAACAGTAAACTTCTCGACACGCATTACAGTAGGACAACAATAGCAAATAAGTGTTAAATCACCATCTCATGCAATCTGCCTTACAATAAATTGCTTACATGAGGTTGATACTATTATGATGATTAATTCACTTTGAATAAGCTCGAAATTATAACTTTATACTTATGGTATGCTTAAATTTCAATTTCCCATATAATTTCTATTACCTTGAAGACATGTTTGAGAAAGACATCACTTGGAACAAGAAATTCTCATTATTACTGCATGGGTATTATTTGGGAAGACAGTATACAGGGTGGAAGGTACTGCTTGAACCGTACGTTAATCATGGATTGTATATAATGAGTAGTGCAAATATGTCCAATACAATTTTTGTCATTAACCCTACAAAAAAGAAACATAGCGATGTTCCTTGTGCCTGTGTCTATTAGCCATTTTATTACAGTTCAAGCAATACCTTTCACCCTGTATAAGAAAACTATTAGAAGATGGTGGAGTTTGCATATACATAAAACATTATAACATATAAAACTGGGATGCAACAGATCCATCTATCCCATTGACATTTTTTGTGTAGCCCATTTTCCTCTGTTGCTTAAATTTACCAGTTACACAAGATTATACAAAATTCCTTCCAAATGATGAGGACTTCACAAGCTATTTCCAGAAAATTAAAAATAAACATTTTATTTTTCATGTAAATATCTTGAATACAATGGCATTTTAATCAAAATCGTTTGAGTCATTTTTCAGAAAAGAAATTCGAGAATTCTTCCGTGTAAAGGGTATTTTGGGTGGGGAATTTTCTTGAAAATCTCTGTGTCGCATCTTTGGAAGGTACTGAACTTAAACCGATTTGTATCTATGTATGTACAAATTCCTGCTTTGAAGCGCATGGCTTTATGTATTCACTTTCAATTGCCAGTCGAAATGTGCACGCCAATGTTCCACGTTACGTATTTGACCACAGCCAATGGGAGCAAAATATGCCAGAATGGACTATCTTCCCCCTTGCATGGAATGCTCCCTTAAGATTGTTCGCTTTCGTTCATTTTCGGCATTCGCTCAAACTTCGTCGGGCAACTTCGGGTGAGCTATCTGCAAGTGCTTGTAGATGAAAAAGTCTAATGTGTTGCATTCACATGACTTCCTCTACTCTTGTACAAAATATTGCTACAAACGCTTGTTTTCCATTTAATTCATGTTAATCGAGATAAACACTTGCCGAAATTATCTTATTGCTAATTTTCTTGTAGGTGCTGCAGGCGGAATGTGATAGGGTTTAAGCGATAGTCAAATCTTTTAATAGCTGGTTGCTATGTGGAGCATTCCATTCTCTTTGCATTACCAGGACATAAAAAAATGAATAACGAATTCCCATTTGAGAAAAGGTATACATATTGGAAAATTTAAGCAAATAACAAGGAACATCTCGGAAATGGTTCACACTCTAGAAAAAAAAAAAAAATATATGAATTGTGTGCTTTAACGACACCTATATTTTTTGTGTAGTAAAATTTTGTCTTTCTCTTACGGTTTACCAATTGTGTAAAAGCCATTCAGAATGAAGAGGACTTTTGTGGACATTCTTAGAAAATTCAAGACATACATTTTATTTATCATGAAAATATCTTAAATGTATGTTGTTTTAATAAAAATAGTTAGAGCAATTTTGAGAAAATAAAAATTTTCAAAAAATGTTCCATGTAAAGCGTAATCTGGGGTGGGGGATTTTCTTGAAAATCTTTATGTCGTATCTTTGAAAGATACTAAATTCAAATACAAAGTTTGGTATTTATCCGACTTTTCGTTTTTGAGTTATGCTGTCCATAGACAGACAAACACATTTCCAAAAGCTTTATTTTGATTCAGGGCAAGCATGTATTTGTGGTGAAATCTTGGTATCAAATTGGAATGCAATACTTCCCTTACTTAATAAATGTAGTAAGAAAGTCATAGTGTCAGCAAACAAGTGTTTCGTAGTTTCATCTTAAAAATGTTGTATTATTGTTGTTATTGTTTCCTCTTTAAATATAACTGGCTGAAAACACCTAAAATTTAAGAATGCGTTAATTCAAATGCCTAATATATATGCATGTGAATTAATTTTTACCTTTAATAAGAGGAAGTACTGTATTCCATCCAAAAATTTGGTGTTGAGATTTCACCAGAAATACACATTTTGAGACCCCTTAATCAAACAATTGTTTTTAGAAAATGGTGTGTTTGTCTTTGAACAGCATAACTCTAAAACAAAATGTACGAGAAATAACAAACTTGGTGTTTTTAAGTTCAGTATCCTCCAAACACACGTCAGAGTATGTTAAAGAAAATCACCCCCACCCTAAACTACCCTTTATATGGAAAAATTTTCAAAATTTTTAATTGTTTCAAAAATAGCTGAAACGATTTTGATTCAAATACCACATATATAAGGTATTTAATGACAAATAAAAGGTATATCTTAAATTTCCTGGGAATAGCCTGTGAAATCCCCTTCATTCAGAAGTAATTTTGTATAACAGGGAAAGCATAAGCAAGTCAAAAAGGTAGATTTTTTTAAGACACAAAATTTATTTCAAATAATTTATTTTTGTGGCATCAGCTGCTTCCAAGATATCTGCTAATATTGTTTTCAGTTGTTCAATACTTTGCAAGTCCTGTCACTATTCAGTTGTTTCTGGCAAGGACGTGGAAAGCATAGCTAAACTCCTGGCTATCTATTCGGCTTCTTCTATTTCTCTTCTACCCACAACAAAATGTGTAATGAAATTATATCTGCAAATGTTTATCTTGATTAACGTGAAGCAAATAGAAAAATAAGCTTACATAGGAATAGTTTGTAGAAGCTATATAAAAATAAATGATATTGTGTAGAGACAGTCATGTGAATGTAACACAGCAGTAATCTAATGTTAGTTACTAAATACTACTATACTAGTTACATGAAGTTGCTGAAGTGACTGAATGTGCAAAAGCAAATTGAGGTTAGTGTAGCTTTCTCTTCCTGTTCTGCAAATTTATCATCTTCTTCTTGTGGATTCCTGCAACAAGCTCAGAGAAATGTATATTATGTTTGTGCCCCTGCTTTCGCCAAGCAAATGTTCACTTGTGTCCGCTGTATATTAACAATGGAAAACTTTAAAATATTGTTGCTTCATACAGTTACAGAGAATTTTGAGTTTTATTTTCTATTTCACATTATATTGGGTTGGTACTTCCCTTCCGAAGGAAGCCATACTAAGGATTTTTACGTCCAAAAAACTCCACAACCTCAAGAACTAGAACACGGTAACTACTACACCACGGAGGATGACATTGGGCTTCGGGGCTACTTCACATGATGTTGGTAAAGTTAATGCAACAAATTACCTATGAGTATTAAAAAAATAAAAGAACTTCAATTGTTTAAAAAGAAGCTTAGGTCATTCTTATTAGTTAACTCATTTTATTCAGTTGCAGAACTCTTGATAAGTAACGATTAAAGAAGAGAATTACACGCACTATAAAACCCCAAAATATGCATGCGTTTGTGCTCGACCAAGTGAAAAATACATTAAAATATGCACTATCATTTTTGCACAGTTAACAACTAATAACATTTCTAAAGGTTTTCCTTTGAGGTTCCTGCGCTTATTAGTCAAAATATTTTTGAGGCAGCATTCCATTAAAGAAACTAGTAATTGTGGAGTTATTTGCTTTTTGCAAGACTTTACAGCATACTAGATGGGGTTGACCAGGTCCATCTTCAGTTAATTTTCCTACAATTAGGTTAATAATATATCGCCCCATACCATATGCTTGAAGTTTCCAGATCCTTGAGAATTTTATCCAATACCTGGTTGGCAAAACAACAAGTATTTGTACGTGTCTGAAAATAGTTTGCATTCATTTTTACACAAAATTAAATTTATTTTGGCAAATATGTCAAAAAATGTTGAAGGATCTTTTGATGTACACTTCTCCAAAAAACCCTAAGGGTTTCTCAAGTGGTATATTTGCCCCCACAGAATCATCGCACAAATCCACGTAAAAATTATTTTGTGATGCCTTAGATGTGGGAGCAGTAATAAATGACTAGATTTTGTGTTGCAGATTCTTTTGTTTTTAGCATTCTTGCAATATGTGACGCAGATGCGACATGCTGTTTGATTTGAAATTTTTAGTACATTTTATCTGAAATCATAAAAGGTTTCCGGTTATATGGACGTTGTTTTTAAAAAACTGGCATTCTTATTTAATTATTTAAAATAAATTTTGTAATGCTTTACCAAGAACAAGTGCCATAGTAAATTTTAGGAGAAAGGATAGCTACCTCTTTACTACAATAATCACAGAATACAGTATCCCCATCTGATTTAATAAAACCCTTTCCTTTTATCCACTGTGCAAGGACTACACTTCTGGAACTTTTAATGGGAGGCACATTAACACATGCAAACAGAATAACACAGACATTTATCACTTACGAGGTTCATACATACACACTGAGAAGACAGTTTAGTGAATGATTTCAGTTTTAGAAAATTTGAAATTGCTAGTAAGGTTTGTTCAAATACCACAAGACTGCTCTGCAGCTGTGTCTTTGTCTCGGTATCTGACATAGAAGGCTAAATGTCCATTGTGCAAAATCAAAGGCTTGCCGGTGATTGTTGTGGATAAATAAATCTGTTTATGACAGGCGGTCTGCAGAGGGCTGTCGGTAAAATTCTGGGAAAGTCATCCTATTGTAGAATCTTAACTTTCTATTTCTGTTATCCCCCCCCCCCTTTTGTTTCTTTTTTCAATCCTGATTCCTTAAGCAAAAATAATGATTATAAAATCGAAAAACTGAGGTGACTACTCAAAACCATTAAAGCATGCATTTAAACTCAAAATGATGTATATTATATGTATAATTTAACTAAAAATGCCTTATATATGCATTATGCATGTTTTTATCCCCAAAAAGGCCAAAATATGCATAGAAAAGTACACATATTTGAATCAGAAAGTAATGAAATAATAAGTACCAAGTTTGATCTATGTCCAATGATATAAAAGCATGTATTAGCATGGAATTCTCGTCTTTAGTAATGATATATGATATGATCACATAAGTAATTAATTCTACCTATTTTTGATGTTTAATCTATATGTGATCATGTAAATAGTTGAATGCCGTACACCTTTAGTTGTTAGGAATCTTACTTTTAATGTTCTTTTTTTCTTCATCTATTTAAATATTATATTGCAGGAAGGCTTAAGCAGTCGGTTTCAAGTTATCCATACTCAAATGATATGCCAATACAAAGAATGTGTCGTCCTCCGTGGACTAGTGGTACCATGCTAGCCTCTAGTTCCCAAGGTTGCGGGTTCAAACCCGGCAGAGAGCGATGGATTTTTTCGGGCGTAAAAATCCTTAGCATGGCTTCCTTCAGAAGGGAAGTAAAGCCGATGGTCCTGTGTAGTAGATTTACGGCACGTAAAAGAACCTCAAGCCTGATAAAGAGGCCTCTAAGCAAAATTATCAGTTTTTCACACTCAATATAGAATGGGATGCTAAGGACCATAGTAGTTAAAGAGCGTCCATAAATAAAACTCAATTTAATTTAATTTACCAAAGAATGTAAACAAGAGTGGTCAAGTGTCACTGAATGCTCTCTACAAATGCCAAAGGACTGTAGGAGGAATGGGAGGTGGTTTGTTACCTGCAATGTCCCTGCCTAAAGTCCAGTAACAGTTTAGCTTTATTTGTTTTTGTCCTGGCTTTAGTTCTTAGAGATTCCTATGTTTGATTATATGTATTTGTTTTCATACTGACAAAGCTGTGAAATAGTTATTCAGAGGACTGGTTACTAAACGTAATTTGTAACGCGTAGTCTACAATATTTTATCTATGTTCAGAGTATATGTTGTATATTTAGTATATTTAATGAAATTTATTTATTGCTGAAAAGATATGTTTAGAGAAAGAGTAATGTGTGCTTTGGAGAAAAAAAAGACACAATAAAACAACAAACTTTGTTGTTTTATTCTGCAATTTTGGATGCTAGTTTCATATGTGAATTTAAAGTAGAGCGAAGGCGGTAATTTTTTACAGTTGATCAGGGAAACATTTTAAAAGAGTGGAAATCAAATACTGTTGCAGAAGAAAGTGTGGAGGGTAAGAAGAAAATTGCTGATCTATTACTTAGGGAAGGAAGTTCAATTCAAGTTATCTATACTCAAATGGTAGACTGTGTCGTCCTCCGTGGACTAGTGGTACCATGCTAGCCTCTAGTTGTGAAAAATGATACTTCAGATAATAGAGAAAATGTGCCTCCAATAAGTAAATGGTTGTTATAATACAATAACTATCAATTAGGGGAGAACGTTTTTGTTTTAATGCATATTACAGGGTTATTCAAAAAGAAGGAATAGATTTTAAATATTCATTTTTAATGAACAACAATAGATAGCGACACATCATTGAATAGAGGAAAGTTCAAAGTTTTAAGCCCCCACCTATTAGTTCCATTCAGTGCCTGCAGTGGCGCTGTGTTTGTTTACGAGAAAATGGCAATGCCACAAGAAAAGTCGTTTTGAGTGCTGCATTATGCAAAGAGTGAATCCATTGTTTCATTGCAGCATGCATTTTGTTGTAAGTTCAACAACAACCTGCCTCGTTATAAAACATTTACAACTGATACAATAAATTCGTAGATGATGGTTGCATAAGCAAGCAAAAAGCACTGGTCATTCTCGCATAACAAATGGTGCTCATTCTGAACACATAAAATAAAATTTTTAACTTTTCCCTATTCAGTTATGTATCGCATGTGTTGCCATCTGTTGTCATGCATTAGAAATAAATATTTAAAGCCTGTTCCTTCTTTTTGAATAACCCTGTATTATCAAGGAAAATAAGATATAGATGATCATCATTAAAGTGTACTTTACATTATGTTAGAATATAAAGTATAGCTTTTGTTGTCTAGTAACTACGAACTAAAGCATCACTGATTATTATATTAGTAGCTAAATATAATTTTTTCAAATCCTGAATAAAGAATACTAAGAATAAGAATAAAGAATACATTTTTATGCACGTGTGTTCACTGTGTGTATGTAGCAAGTAAAAGTGTAGAATGTTCACACATATAAACTTATTGCCTGTAAAGATAAGACACAAGTGAATATTTGCTTGTTGCCACCCCCAAACCACAGTGAGGTACAGGGGCAAGAAGGGGGAAAAATTGTGGGAACTCTGTTCCATTCCAGGAAAATTTAGAAAAAACATTATTAAGTTTACAAAATGGGGTTTTGTTGGGTATGTTGATGCTATGTGAGCTCTGGAGCTTCGCCTAACTAAACCCTACCTAATGGTTAGCTAACCTCACACTGCCCCTAGAGGCACATACCATACTCACATAACCAACAATTCAGTAGCTGGTGTCATCAGACCATGTCTTCCTGGAGGGCATGTCTGGAAAGGTAATTGCTGCAAACAAAAATGCTTAATATTTACAAGCTCTGAACATAAGGTTATAAGAACAGCCAAAGATACGCTTTCACTTTAGCTGTTAGTTGCTGAGAGAAGTATGCCACCAGAGAAACAAACACACAAATACAATATATGAGATACCTCACCTTGTTATAACCTGAAAGCTGAAACAGAAGAAAACAACACAAGATGGCAGCACAATTCTCTCAATGCATGTATGGCCCTTGTTCATGTGTCTGGCATCGCCCAGCCAATGGAAGAATCAAGCGGGACGCGAAGGTAGCTGGTTCCAGGTTTCGCCCGTCCTGGCGCACTTACAAAATATTGTTATTACCGCGACCTAACCATGGCAAAGGGGAGGACTGGGTTAGTGACAGTACCCACCCCACAGGCCCCCATTGGCTGTCTACTCTACTCCCTAACATACTCTCCACAGCCCCCAAGTCGGGTGCAGGATCCCGGGGAGATAGTCACCTGTGGCCCCCAGATACATTCCTATGAGCACATCTGCTAATACAAACATATCACTCAAGGGAAGTGCATCTTTAAACTTGGTTGCATCAGGCATGTGGAGGTCCTACAGCGATGCCAGATTAATGATACAGCGGCTGTACATGCAGGTAACTGGCAACTCTTCTCCTACCTTTCGATGTCTTCAAGCACCGGTGAGAAATACCTGCAAAGCAAGCTGTAACAAAACACAGATTGTCTGTTGGTCCAGTAGTGATACAATGATGATACATGTAAGTAACTGGCAACTCTTCTCCTACCTTTCAGTGTCTTCAAGTCCTGATGACAAACTCCCAGAGAGAACCTGTAATAAAATAATGAAGTTTCATCAATAATCATATAGGTATATAACTTACTTTGTCTACTTTATTACGTAATATAAATTTTACAATACTAAAAAAAACAAGCCTATTCACTACCTAACTAGTTTTGTGATGGTACCTCATTATACAACTAGTTTCATAATGAAGCATCTATTACGCAATAATTTTCGTAATGTAACTCTTATCCGGAAACTGGTTGCACATTGTGAGCCATACATAAATAATACAGAGTTGGGATTTATTAGGAATTAAAATATCTATAACAGACTTAGCTGTGTCTGCAATATCTTCATCAGAATTCATTTTTCAAGTTTATTTAATTTACCTAGTACTTATGTTCTTCAGTTTTAAACAAAAACTAAAACAAATTGTCTATCAAATCATGCATGACCCACTACACTCACATATCAACTATGTATCAATGTTCCAGTGATTGGCAATACTACATCTGAAATAAAAATATAATTTATCAAAGTAAACAAAAAAGCTTGACATTAAGTAACTAAAGTAGATAAAACGTTGTACGATACACGTATCGTAAATTACTATTCTCTCTTTTCTTTCCTATTTTACAAATCTTTAGAGTTTTATAAATTTTCTGTACTTTTATACTTTCACTACTTTGATGTCTATTCCATTATGCATAATGCTAAATAATAAGTAGATAATTTAAATAAATAAATTATTCTGTACCTTCTCCACCAGATATCTTGCAGATGCGGCTGCTTGTACCAAACACAACACTCCGACAAGATTTGGAATCCTTAAAATACTAATACTCATTCTTAGTATAAAAATTAAAAATATAATTTTGAAGTGTTATTGAAATTACAGCCATCTTTTATTTGAAAGCAGAATCAGACGTAGTTGAATAGCTCCATTATATGAATTACAACAGGTAAAACACAAAATTGGAGAGATTATAGGTCATTCAAAAATGAAAGATAACATGTAGAGAGATATATCAGGAAAATGTTCAGTGCTCCAGGACAAATGAAAACAGCTCTGAAGTGTTGTAAAAGATCTAATATTTGTAAGAAACTGGCACTAATAATAGAAGAGAACTGTAGTTTACAGCTTTGGGTTGCAGACTGGTCACAAATAATGTTTGAACCCAGGTCGTCAAATATGAAACACTGTATTTAAATCTACTATGAAATATTGCAGCTAACCATACTGATGAATTTAACTGTTCTGCTCAAAAAAGGAAGGAAAAATGCCTAACAATTCAATGCATTGTATCAAATTGGAATATTAATAAAACTGATAATAAATATAAAAAGAAGTAGATACAATGATGAATAGATGTAATACAGCAATAAAATACTTGCAGCTGGAAAAGCAAGAGAAGAAAACCCAAAAAATTGCTGAGGAATCAGGTTCAGACTTTTGGATAATAGGCAATTTGAGTTCAGACCACAGAGATGAAGTGTGCATGTAGTCAGACTTGGCACACACTGAAACTACTACAGCAAGATTTGTAATCGTCTTGATGTTTAAACAAACAGCTCATAGAATAAAAATCTCTAAAAGAAAAACAGGAAAAAATACAGCTGAAAACATTTGCAGATATAACAGTTTAAAAACAGAAGACTGGGTAGCCATATCCAAGTAATGCAACATGTTCCGAGGTATAATTTTGACAATCATTCACCCTCATATGAGGCTGATGGGTGGTTTGGTCAACCATGGTCTGTTGTGCTATACATTATGTAGAAATGAACAATCAAATGACTGTCTTCAAAAAATAATACAAGCAGTATGACTGAAGGCATCTTGAGGTGTGGTGACTATTTCGAAGAAAATGCAATATATACCTTGAAGACATTTCCTCAAAATTCATAGAGGATGACAGCAGAGCGCTTGTTGTGGGAAGATCATTGTTGCACATATGGTCAGATTCAAGAAGGCCTAATTGATTTGATCGGCAGCAGTGAAAACAATCCTGAAAGAAAAGCTTGACATCAGTGCAGTTGCCAGATCCCCCACCACCTCGCAAATGAGCAGAAACAAGCACGTGTGCAATGTTGCCAGGAAATTATTGAAAAATTCAATGGAGGAAGATCCAAAAACATTCAACATTGTAGCAGGCGATGAAAGCTGGAGTTACCAGTATGATCCAGAAACTAAATGACAGTCATCGGTCATGGTCTTGCCAGGAGAAGATCTCCCAACAAAAGTGAAGCGAACGAGAAGTGTTGGCAAGAAGATGATCTGTTCCTTCTTCTGATCAAGTGGCCACATTGTGACGATTCCACTTGCGGGACAAAAGACTGTTACTTCTAGATGTTACACCATAAAATGTCTGCCACAAGTGCTCAATGAACTGAGAAAAAAGCGTCCTAAGAATGCTCTACGTAGAATTTTGTTGCACCATGACAATACCACATTGCACAAGAAACAACCCAATTTCTGTAGGAGTCAGAGATTTGTACCACCATCTCTACAGTCCAGATTTGGCCCATGTAAATTTTTTATATTCTCCAAAATGAAAGAAACACTTTGAGGTCAACGATTTGAGTCACCTAAAGCTGCAGTAGCTGCTTACGAAGAATGTATTTGCAGTCACTCCAAAGAAGAATGGTGTCCAGCATTTGAAAAATGTTTGAAAGGATCAAACGGTGTAAAAAAATGCAATGGAGAATATTTTGAAAAGATGTAATGATCAGATCTAAATTTTTAATATTTTATTGTGTCCATTCCCAAAACTTTTGGACTGACCCTCGTACAAGCAAAAATGTTCATGAAGCCAGCAAACACTTCAGCAGAAATCATGTAGGGTATAATGAAATGCTAAAGAGGATAATGTCTATTTGAACAATGCCAAAAAATTGGTCTTCTTATATTAAATTCTGGGATGCTGTCCCCATTTTGTTTGCTAAAGAAAACAAAATACACCGAGGAAATACATTCCTCTAAAACCAGACAGACATAATTTAATTCAAAGCCACTGCCTGATATGCAGCCTGTTGGTATGCTACAAGAACACCACTGCAATGTCTGCCAAAGAAACACAAAATGAAAAAGAAACTAACGTAAATAAGGGAGTCTCTGTGTGTGTTTCTTCTAATATTACTTGTTAATGCTATCACTACTGCTACAACTACTACTACTACCACTACAATTAATACTACTTCTAGTATACAGAAACCACACACAGAAGCCTCTTAAACAAAATTACAAAATAAATAAATAAGCAGGGCATTGCAGTTCGTATATTTGTGGCATAACAAAAATATGCATTCTTGAAGCTGTTTATCAGTATAATGAAATAGAAGCTCTGTACCATAAAAGAATCAGGATCCAAACTGTGTTCAAAGTTGTAGAAAACTTTGTGATCTCTTTGACTTATCATGGTAGTAAAGATGTGGCTGGCATAAACTCAAATAAGACTCCTTAGGACAGCTCCGCTAATAACCTTAGCTGTTGAGCGCCCTTAAGCCCCATCTCATCACTTAGGACAGCTCTAACCTTGCAAAACTAATCAGATATATCACTCATGAGGAACAGTAAAAGAAAAAAGAAAGCTAAAGTGTGCAACGATTAAAACAAAATGGACGGAAGTAATCCTAGCTTTTGTTCTACATAAACAACATTGTGATCATTGAAGATTCTTAGAAAAAACTTCATAGAACAATTGCTATATGGACTAGCGAACTGGAGAAATTAGCAAAATGATGACAGCACTAGGGTTACAGTACAAACATGGTGTGCAGAGGAGAGTTACAAGAGCTAATGGGCTCTATGTGAATGTCTTAGAATTATGTTCATAGCCAATAAAAATACTGGCACACAAATTTTGAACAGGATTAAATGAACAAGTTTTACATGGAAGAAATAAATAGAAAAGAAAACAACATTTCAAATAAACAGCGAGTGGCCCAATCATAAAATACTGCAGCATAGAAGCTGTCGAGTCCATTAATGAGGAACAATAGTTTGGCAGCTTAGTCCATAAAACAATTGGCACCAAGAATTATGTAATTGCTTGCTAGAAGACTGACACCAGCGGTTACAGAAATAACAGGAACAGAAGGCCAATTTCAAATCTTTTGAATTAGAATTTTCTGATGTTATAACTGTGCATTCATATAAATGAGGCAAGAAGAAACAGAATCACCTCTTCCAGTGAGAAGTGAGACAGTTTTACTGCCACTAAGCAGCTATTGCCATGCTTCAGAAGATCAAGTCAGTAACCTAATGAAAGTACTGAAATATAGAGTAACAATTTGGTGCAATACCTATAAAATGTGAATGCAGTAGGTAACATCAGGAAAACCTTAATTTTTCCATGGTTCAGCATTTTCAATAACCACAAGCTCAAGAATACCTAACAAATTTGAAATTAAACTTCTTATTGCTGGAGAGAAGCATCGATTGCAAACAAGTTATAAATTCAATAAGATAAAGCAGGTAATACCTGAAACTGTGCACCAGGATTATTTATAAAATCTGTAAATCTTCTGCAGGTCAATGCAATAATGATAAATGGCAACTAAAGCAAGTAAAAGGTAGCTGTTTCAATAAGCACACAAATTAATAGATTTTAAAATGTAACTAATTTTTAAACGTTAATACATATTGGAATTTAGTTGCCTTATCAAGCAAAGCAAAGAAATAAATTTGTAATTTAATTCCTTATAAAACTTATTAGTAAATTTAGAACGAATGCTGATATTCAAAAATTAATAGAAAAACATGTATGATGTCCAACAAAATAGATAACAGCACGTTAAAGATTCCAAACCAAGAGAATTTACCAAGTAAATTCTTACCGCGTTACATTTCACCTTTGCATTTCGGCGGGCTTCTGGATTCTAATGAAGCCAATGTGCTTGCGTCGTTCGTAAGCGCGCGTTTTGGGACGTACCACAATTGCAATATCATAGGGGAGGCAGGTAGGGCCACTACACTGAAATTCTAACGTTTTACACATACCATTAAAAAACTTATTAAATAAAATGTTTTTAAACAATGCAGTTGTTTCCTTTACAGGGTTTTCTTATGTAATGTAAAAAAATAAACTGTAAAGGAATCAATTTTCATGTTCTAGTTGCAAAAGGATATTCCCGCCATTCACGGAACATATTCTATAATTAACGCACGCGTATACATTTGTGAAAAAGTTATGCAAAGTAAGAAAATCTACGACAAAAGAAGTAAGCTATCAATTGAGATGCTACATATGAAAAAAGTAACTTCTTTTTTTTATTTTTAAATGCCAAAGCTTTGTTCAATGGTACTGGTGAGCTGCTTAATAATTATTTTTATTTTATTCTTTATGGATAGCCGTGTTTAAATCTGCGCGTGCGTTCAAATACTACACACCGAGAGAGGTGACATAATATTACTTTAATAAGCAAGCAAAGAGTAGGGCAATTGTACCTGGATGGCCTTGCCGTGAAGTTCAAGTGCCACATATATTTCCTTTGCAATGGTTGGCAACAATTTTAACCAATGTATGATTTTTAGCTGTATAGGATTAAAAATCTATTATGTATAGGTTTTATGCGTTTTGGTTCATGGTCCAAGGTTCATGTTAGAGCCCTTCACAAGGTCGAATGCGCCAGAATTTTAATTTGGAAACGACTATAAGTGATGCAACCTTACTCGCAGCCACTTCAAAGGAACGCTTTCCACATTAGTAGGAAAAGCGGCCGGAGCGCCCATGGAAGTGGCTGCGAGAACATAAAAATTGATTCCTTTACAGTTTATTTTTTTACATTACGTAAGAAAACCCTGTAAAGGAAACAACTGCATTGTTTAAAAACATTTTATTTAATAAGTTTTTTAATGGTATGTGTAAAACGTTAGAATTCAGTGTAGTGGCCCTACCTGCCTCCCCTATGATATTGCAATTGTGGTACGTCCCAAAACGCGCGCTTACGAACGACGCAAGCACATTGGCTTCATTAGAATCCAGAAGCCCGCCGAAATGCAAAGGTGAAATGTAACGCGGTAAGAATTTACTTGGTAAATTCTCTTGGTTTGGAATCTTTAACGTGCTGTTATCTATTTTGTTGGACATCATACATGTTTTTCTATTAATTTTTGAATATCAGCATTCGTTCTAAATTTACTAATAAGTTTTATAAGGAATTAAATTACAAATTTATTTCTTTGCTTTGCTTGATAAGGCAACTAAATTCCAATATGTATTAACGTTTAAAAATTAGTTACATTTTAAAATCTATTAATTTGTGTGCTTATTGAAACAGCTACCTTTTACTTGCTTTAGTTGCCATTTATCATTATTGCATTGACCTGCAGAAGATTTACAGATTTTATAAATAATCCTGGTGCACAGTTTCAGGTATTACCTGCTTTATCTTATTGAATTTATAACTTGTTTGCAATCGATGCTTCTCTCCAGCAATAAGAAGTTTAATTTCAAATTTGTTAGGTATTCTTGAGCTTGTGGTTATTGAAAATGCTGAACCATGGAAAAATTAAGGTTTTCCTGATGTTACCTACTGCATTCACATTTTATAGGTATTGCACCAAATTGTTACTCTATATTTCAGTACTTTCATTAGGTTACTGACTTGATCTTCTGAAGCATGGCAATAGCTGCTTAGTGGCAGTAAAACTGTCTCACTTCTCACTGGAAGAGGTGATTCTGTTTCTTCTTGCCTCATTTATATGAATGCACAGTTATAACATCAGAAAATTCTAATTCAAAAGATTTGAAATTGGCCTTCTGTTCCTGTTATTTCTGTAACCGCTGGTGTCAGTCTTCTAGCAAGCAATTACATAATTCTTGGTGCCAATTGTTTTATGGACTAAGCTGCCAAACTATTGTTCCTCATTAATGGACTCGACAGCTTCTATGCTGCAGTATTTTATGATTGGGCCACTCGCTGTTTATTTGAAATGTTGTTTTCTTTTCTATTTATTTCTTCCATGTAAAACTTGTTCATTTAATCCTGTTCAAAATTTGTGTGCCAGTATTTTTATTGGCTATGAACATAATTCTAAGACATTCACATAGAGCCCATTAGCTCTTGTAACTCTCCTCTGCACACCATGTTTGTACTGTAACCCTAGTGCTGTCATCATTTTGCTAATTTCTCCAGTTCGCTAGTCCATATAGCAATTGTTCTATGAAGTTTTTTCTAAGAATCTTCAATGATCACAATGTTGTTTATGTAGAACAAAAGCTAGGATTACTTCCGTCCATTTTGTTTTAATCGTTGCACACTTTAGCTTTCTTTTTTCTTTTACTGTTCCTCATGAGTGATATATCTGATTAGTTTTGCAAGGTTAGAGCTGTCCTAAGTGATGAGATGGGGCTTAAGGGCGCTCAACAGCTAAGGTTATTAGCGGAGCTGTCCTAAGGAGTCTTATTTGAGTTTATGCCAGCCACATCTTTACTACCATGATAAGTCAAAGAGATCACAAAGTTTTCTACAACTTTGAACACAGTTTGGATCCTGATTCTTTTATGGTACAGAGCTTCTATTTCATTATACTGATAAACAGCTTCAAGAATGCATATTTTTGTTATGCCACAAATATACGAACTGCAATGCCCTGCTTATTTATTTATTTTGTAATTTTGTTTAAGAGGCTTCTGTGTGTGGTTTCTGTATACTAGAAGTAGTATTAATTGTAGTGGTAGTAGTAGTAGTTGTAGCAGTAGTGATAGCATTAACAAGTAATATTAGAAGAAACACACACAGAGACTCCCTTATTTACGTTAGTTTCTTTTTCATTTTGTGTTTCTTTGGCAGACATTGCAGTGGTGTTCTTGTAGCATACCAACAGGCTGCATATCAGGCAGTGGCTTTGAATTAAATTATGTCTGTCTGGTTTTAGAGGAATGTATTTCCTCGGTGTATTTTGTTTTCTTTAGCAAACAAAATGGGGACAGCATCCCAGAATTTAATATAAGAAGACCAATTTTTTGGCATTGTTCAAATAGACATTATCCTCTTTAGCATTTCATTATACCCTACATGATTTCTGCTGAAGTGTTTGCTGGCTTCATGAACATTTTTGCTTGTACGAGGGTCAGTCCAAAAGTTTTGGGAATGGACACAATAAAATATTAAAAATTTAGATCTGATCATTACATCTTTTCAAAATATTCTCCATTGCATTTTTTTACACCGTTTGATCCTTTCAAACATTTTTCAAATGCTGGACACCATTCTTCTTTGGAGTGACTGCAAATACATTCTTCGTAAGCAGCTACTGCAGCTTTAGGTGACTCAAATCGTTGACCTCAAAGTGTTTCTTTCATTTTGGAGAATATAAAAAATTTACATGGGCCAAATCTGGACTGTAGAGATGGTGGTACAAATCTCTGACTCCTACAGAAATTGGGTTGTTTCTTGTGCAATGTGGTATTGTCATGGTGCAACAAAATTCTACGTAGAGCATTCTTAGGACGCTTTTTTCTCAGTTCATTGAGCACTTGTGGCAGACATTTTATGGTGTAACATCTAGAAGTAACAGTCTTTTGTCCCGCAAGTGGAATCGTCACAATGTGGCCACTTGATCAGAAGAAGGAACAGATCATCTTCTTGCCAACACTTCTCGTTCGCTTCACTTTTGTTGGGAGATCTTCTCCTGGCAAGACCATGACCGATGACTGTCATTTAGTTTCTGGATCATACTGGTAACTCCAGCTTTCATCGCCTGCTACAATGTTGAATGTTTTTGGATCTTCCTCCATTGAATTTTTCAATAATTTCCTGGCAACATTGCACACGTGCTTGTTTCTGCTCATTTGCGAGGTGGTGGGGGATCTGGCAACTGCACTGATGTCAAGCTTTTCTTTCAGGATTGTTTTCACTGCTGCCGATCAAATCAATTAGGCCTTCTTGAATCTGACCATATGTGCAACAATGATCTTCCCACAACAAGCGCTCTGCTGTCATCCTCTATGAATTTTGAGGAAATGTCTTCAAGGTATATATTGCATTTTCTTCGAAATAGTCACCACACCTCAAGATGCCTTCAGTCATACTGCTTGTATTATTTTTTGAAGACAGTCATTTGATTGTTCATTTCTACATAATGTATAGCACAACAGACCATGGTTGACCAAACCACCCATCAGCCTCATATGAGGGTGAATGATTGTCAAAATTATACCTCGGAACATGTTGCATTACTTGGATATGGCTACCCAGTCTTCTGTTTTTAAACTGTTATATCTGCAAATGTTTTCAGCTGTATTTTTTCCTGTTTTTCTTTTAGAGATTTTTATTCTATGAGCTGTTTGTTTAAACATCAAGACGATTACAAATCTTGCTGTAGTAGTTTCAGTGTGTGCCAAGTCTGACTACATGCACACTTCATCTCTGTGGTCTGAACTCAAATTGCCTATTATCCAAAAGTCTGAACCTGATTCCTCAGCAATTTTTTGGGTTTTCTTCTCTTGCTTTTCCAGCTGCAAGTATTTTATTGCTGTATTACATCTATTCATCATTGTATCTACTTCTTTTTATATTTATTATCAGTTTTATTAATATTCCAATTTGATACAATGCATTGAATTGTTAGGCATTTTTCCTTCCTTTTTTGAGCAGAACAGTTAAATTCATCAGTATGGTTAGCTGCAATATTTCATAGTAGATTTAAATACAGTGTTTCATATTTGACGACCTGGGTTCAAACATTATTTGTGACCAGTCTGCAACCCAAAGCTGTAAACTACAGTTCTCTTCTATTATTAGTGCCAGTTTCTTACAAATATTAGATCTTTTACAACACTTCAGAGCTGTTTTCATTTGTCCTGGAGCACTGAACATTTTCCTGATATATCTCTCTACATGTTATCTTTCATTTTTGAATGACCTATAATCTCTCCAATTTTGTGTTTTACCTGTTGTAATTCATATAATGGAGCTATTCAACTACGTCTGATTCTGCTTTCAAATAAAAGATGGCTGTAATTTCAATAACACTTCAAAATTATATTTTTAATTTTTATACTAAGAATGAGTATTAGTATTTTAAGGATTCCAAATCTTGTCGGAGTGTTGTGTTTGGTACAAGCAGCCGCATCTGCAAGATATCTGGTGGAGAAGGTACAGAATAATTTATTTATTTAAATTATCTACTTATTATTTAGCATTATGCATAATGGAATAGACATCAAAGTAGTGAAAGTATAAAAGTACAGAAAATTTATAAAACTCTAAAGATTTGTAAAATAGGAAAGAAAAGAGAGAATAGTAATTTACGATACGTGTATCGTACAACGTTTTATCTACTTTAGTTACTTAATGTCAAGCTTTTTTGTTTACTTTGATAAATTATATTTTTATTTCAGATGTAGTATTGCCAATCACTGGAACATTGATACATAGTTGATATGTGAGTGTAGTGGGTCATGCATGATTTGATAGACAATTTGTTTTAGTTTTTGTTTAAAACTGAAGAACATAAGTACTAGGTAAATTAAATAAACTTGAAAAATGAATTCTGATGAAGATATTGCAGACACAGCTAAGTCTGTTATAGATATTTTAATTCCTAATAAATCCCAACTCTGTATTATTTATGTATGGCTCACAATGTGCAACCAGTTTCCGGATAAGAGTTACATTACGAAAATTATTGCGTAATAGATGCTTCATTATGAAACTAGTTGTATAATGAGGTACCATCACAAAACTAGTTAGGTAGTGAATAGGCTTGTTTTTTTTAGTATTGTAAAATTTATATTACGTAATAAAGTAGACAAAGTAAGTTATATACCTATATGATTATTGATGAAACTTCATTATTTTATTACAGGTTCTCTCTGGGAGTTTGTCATCAGGACTTGAAGACACTGAAAGGTAGGAGAAGAGTTGCCAGTTACTTACATGTATCATCATTGTATCACTACTGGACCAACAGACAATCTGTGTTTTGTTACAGCTTGCTTTGCAGGTATTTCTCACCGGTGCTTGAAGACATCGAAAGGTAGGAGAAGAGTTGCCAGTTACCTGCATGTACAGCCGCTGTATCATTAATCTGGCATCGCTGTAGGACCTCCACATGCCTGATGCAACCAAGTTTAAAGATGCACTTCCCTTGAGTGATATGTTTGTATTAGCAGATGTGCTCATAGGAATGTATCTGGGGGCCACAGGTGACTATCTCCCCGGGATCCTGCACCCGACTTGGGGGCTGTGGAGAGTATGTTAGGGAGTAGAGTAGACAGCCAATGGGGGCCTGTGGGGTGGGTACTGTCACTAACCCAGTCCTCCCCTTTGCCATGGTTAGGTCGCGGTAATAACAATATTTTGTAAGTGCGCCAGGACGGGCGAAACCTGGAACCAGCTACCTTCGCGTCCCGCTTGATTCTTCCATTGGCTGGGCGATGCCAGACACATGAACAAGGGCCATACATGCATTGAGAGAATTGTGCTGCCATCTTGTGTTGTTTTCTTCTGTTTCAGCTTTCAGGTTATAACAAGGTGAGGTATCTCATATATTGTATTTGTGTGTTTGTTTCTCTGGTGGCATACTTCTCTCAGCAACTAACAGCTAAAGTGAAAGCGTATCTTTGGCTGTTCTTATAACCTTATGTTCAGAGCTTGTAAATATTAAGCATTTTTGTTTGCAGCAATTACCTTTCCAGACATGCCCTCCAGGAAGACATGGTCTGATGACACCAGCTACTGAATTGTTGGTTATGTGAGTATGGTATGTGGCTCTAGGGGCAGTGTGAGGTTAGCTAACCATTAGGTAGGGTTTAGTTAGGCGAAGCTCCAGAGCTCACATAGCATCAACATACCCAACAAAACCCCATTTTGTAAACTTAATAATGTTTTTTCTAAATTTTCCTGGAATGGAACAGAGTTCCCACAATTTTTCCCCCTTCTTGCCCCTGTACCTCACTGTGGTTTGGGGGTGGCAACAAGCAAATATTCACTTGTGTCTTATCTTTACAGGCAATAAGTTTATATGTGTGAACATTCTACACTTTTACTTGCTACATACACACAGTGAACACACGTGCATAAAAATGTATTCTTTATTCTTATTCTTAGTATTCTTTATTCAGGATTTGAAAAAATTATATTTAGCTACTAATATAATAATCAGTGATGCTTTAGTTCGTAGTTACTAGACAACAAAAGCTATACTTTATATTCTAACATAATGTAAAGTACACTTTAATGATGATCATCTATATCTTATTTTCCTTGATAATACAGGGTTATTCAAAAAGAAGGAACAGGCTTTAAATATTTATTTCTAATGCATGACAACAGATGGCAACACATGCGATACATAACTGAATAGGGAAAAGTTAAAAATTTTATTTTATGTGTTCAGAATGAGCACCATTTGTTATGCGAGAATGACCAGTGCTTTTTGCTTGCTTATGCAACCATCATCTACGAATTTATTGT